>JABTTQ020003223.1:0-277515 GCA_016081115.2 Rehmannia glutinosa
TCTTAATTGCCATGGATATGCATATAGTTACTAAGATGTTAACTTACATAGCCACGGATGCGCTCAACGAGGCAACCAAATGTTTACATATGGAACCTTGATTTATGATGCAATAAGGATTTGCTAAAATCTATTAATACGCATTTGACATTTACCCATTTTGAGTATTGAACGCATACTTTCTTTTCGGATGATTTCCTTTACTTCCATAGATATCGATGGAGCTTATTTTGGAACCACATTCCCTCATCTGTTCTTGATGACTTATGGGCACCTCAAGCCTCAGAAGCCAACACAGAGCTACGTTCCTAGAGTATTTGGCTTCAAGATGCACAAGCCTTGACGACGAACAAGTTCCCATCACATGTTATTGAGCTCTTAATTCTTCTTCCAGCAAATGGTTCTCATCTGACTGCTGCGATGTGTACAAAATGAACTGTAAACGAGCCAAGGTAAAAAGCACAGTAGCTATAGACGTATCAAATGTGCTTAGTTGATGGAGAAGCATTTCTAGCTTGATGATCAATTCATTTTTAAAATTCAGAGAGCATGTAAGCTTATTTCTTTTTCAGGTTGAGAACTATTGAAATACTTTCTCATGTAGTCATGTGTGCAATGCTTAATCAGCACTACAATTTCACATGGAGCATCCTGTCAAGATTTGAGGATTGTCTGCATGTAGTTTTTACTTAGAGCTAAATGAATATTATGTACGACATATTCAAGATTGGTATTGCACATTGAAAGTTATATCCCTTAGTCATCAGTGTAGATCTTTTGTGTGAACAAATGCATTCATTTCTTTGACCTAATTTGCCTTTTATCTTGTTTGGTTATATGCGACATTTAATAAGAAATGGGGGGCCTTGTAACTGCTTTTTAACTTGTAATTAGTTATAAATTTCTTCTAATTAATGAAATTCATTTTGTTGCTCAAATTGAGAAGTGTATTTTAACAAATTTGAGATAATAGATATTCCTAACTTGAATATGAGAAAAGTTCAGAGATCGGAATACCCTTATCATAGTTTGAATTTAATAGAGATGGATCCCTTTCAAGTTTTGCAGCCTTGCTCCCAGTCCCAGTTGCCTATCCAATTGTCCTCTTCAAATTCAATTCAGTCAAATATAAGCTACAAATCTCATCTCATTATATTCTCACCTCGTGTCATCATGTGTTCGCGAGAAATGACAAATAATTTGAGTCTTTTAAATTAAGATAATTGGGCTAATATTTTATGCCATAAACGAAAAGATTAGCTAATTTCTGGAAATATAAAGAGAATCTACAGTCCCTTTATTGCAATTGATGGATCCACACCTACTTCTCAAAGATATTTGTCATCTTACTATGAAGGTGCCTCGAAAGAAAATCAGCACACTTTTTGAGAGTTCACACAGATCTTTTCCCCCCATCTTTATTGAGGAAAACAGATCACAATTTGCATGCATTTTGACAATCTTTTCTGAAACTAGAAAAAAAACAAAAGAGGTATTCGGATGTAACACGAGTGGTCAAAGGATGTGTCACTGGGTGAATCCTATCACCATGCCATTCCCCTTCCACCCTCCAAAAAAAAAAAAAGAATAAACAAAGTATCATCAGACTTTTCTATAAAATTTAATGGATCCACCTCCCTCCCTATAAAGATACTTGAAGTTGCATTTACATACAAGAAATTGTATTTGAGAAAAGGATTGAGGGAAGGATCAAGGAAAAACCAAATGACCTCATCCTACTATGATTTTAAAATTTACTACAATTAACTCAAGAAATAGCTCAAAAGGCAAAACGCAAAAATTTTGAAATCCAATATATAGTAAGATTATCAACACAAGCTAACAATTAATTTACTACTATGGATTTAAAATCCTTAAAATTGGATCCATCAATCCATTCAAATGATGCCTCAAAAGCAGAATAAGAGAAAAGTAGTTTTTCTTCTTTCGTTACATTAATATGTGCAGTCATCAATAACATTTCCCAAAATTTTAAACCTAAATAAATCTAATTGTATACAGTAAATCGCAACGACGGCGTTGGACAAAATACATACCAATAAAATTTATCTCCCTTTTGTCACGAATCTCGGATAATGACTCATTTGAATTTTTTGCAAAAAGAAATCCACCTATAGGGACAAACTTTTCATAAAGGAGACTAAATTTTTAAAAATCAATTCCTTATTCTCAATGAAGGATGAGAAAATAAAGAGAGGAAGAGTATGAAGAAGAAGAGATGGCTAGGGTTTTTTAAAAGAACTTTTGAGATTTTGAGTTCAAGTACATATGAGATACTATTTACTTCCATCGTAATACAACTCTCGTTTTCTTTCTTAATTATTGGAAGGAAAACTGTCCATTGAAATAAAGAATTGAGAGTTTACAGAATGAATAAGATGGATGTTACACTTGATTTTATATGATAGGTTTCGGCTTTATATAGCTTTATTAATTGCCTGCCGCTTCAACAGTCTAACTAACTGACTTATACAAATGAAATACAAATATGCACATGAAATACCTTGTAATTTATTTAATTGAATCTACATCTTGACAAGCCCCCTATAAGTGGAGCATGGATGTCAATTGTCAAGCATGCGCAATTTGAGAGTAAATTGGTTGAATGGTTGAAGTGATAGGGTTTTGTAAGGATGTATGTCGTCTGTTGTGCTGAAGAAATGCATATTAATTAAGTAATCAATCTTGAATATCTTCTCAAACAAAATAACAATCCAACTGGATTTGTTTTATTTGTTCATGGTGGCATGAGTTTTGTGAAATACAATATGTTGAATTGTTGTTTGTATATGAGAGGGTTGGATGGTAATGAGGAATATGAAGATCTTTGAAGAGATGTCAACCATTGGATTTCACAAGCAATCAAATCAATGGCTTGATATTCATCTTATGCTGCAGATCGACTTACAATTGGATAGTTGGGTGTTTCTTTGCTTTCCAAGAAATTAAGGAATCAGATATATTGCATATCCATTAGTGCTCCTTCTTGTGTCTATTAATTTTGACCAATCTGCATCACTAAAGTCCTTTAAATGTAAACGTGAATTTTAAGAAAAGTAAAGTCCTTTACCTGGAGATCCTTTAATATATCCGAGCACTATAAGTGAGACACAATAGGTTTAGACATGAACTGACTCAAAGCATGAATGTTATATCGTGAAGAATTCATGAGTGGCGTGTTATTATAATTGCGTAAGGATAAATTTTGAATCGATTGGTGTTGTACTTGGTTTACAACCATTAAAACATGTAAGAAAATCAAGAGCATTTTTCGTTAGCAAGGATGAATTCTTTTAGATGTTATGGCCACTTTAATACTTAATATATGTTTAAGTGCGCCAAGATCTTTGATAGTGATGAATTTCTCATCCAGGTGCCTCTTTGTGTCCCAATGTCTTTAAGATTATTACTAGCTAAAATTATATCATCCACATATATACACACAACACAATTAAGGAATCTAAATTAGACTTAATAAAAATATGTGTCTGGCATGGATTGGATAAAACTAAGGCCGCAAATGAACCAAGCCGCTCATTAGTTATTCGTGAATTTGACTCGATAATAAAAGTTCGTTTGAGCTCGTTTAATGAGGCTCATTAAAATAAATGAACCAAACTCAAACTTAGAGATATTCGACTCGTTAGTTCGTGAACACACTCATTAGTAAGTTAATATAACTTAAACTAGTAGTTTGACTTTAATTTTAATTTTTATACGTTTACTTGTGATAAATATAAAAATATTTAAATAAATATATTTGTTTGAATAAATCCATAGGCTTAAGTAGATATATTATGCATTTTAGAAATATATAATTTTATTTTTGTGATAAATTGAAGAATAATATAATTTATAAATGATATTTACTAAGCTCGTTTAGACTCGGAGAAGTTCGTGAACTATCAATATATTCGATAAATTAAGCTCGAGTCCGACTCGATAATAAACAAACCAAGCTCAAATTCTTAAAAGCTCGAATTTTTGAAATCATTGTCTAGATGCTTATTTTGAATCATGAAATTGGCTCTTAGTTAGTTTACATATTCTTGTATCATTAGACTTACACTAACCAAGATGAGGTAGTATATAGACTTCCACATTGAGATCTCCATGCAAGAATGTATTGTTAATATCCAATTGATGAAGAAACCACCTTTAGCATCTAATATTGTTATAACTAACCTGACAATAGTAATGTTAACAAACATGGAAAGGATATCAAAATAATCTAAATCTTCATATTGAGTGTTGCCTTTTGCTACAATTCTATGCTTTTGATATCTTGAGCATACCTTTTCGGCTTTGTGACTAATGTTGAATGCAAAAGCTTAGTGATTGTAAGATAATTGATCAATGAATGAAAAATCAGCAATAGAGTATTGCTTACCAGTAGAAACATATTGCGTTGATGTATTATTGTGAACAAAATGTGGAAGCTTGCAATCATAAACTTGAAGATAACATCAAATGGACGACCTATTTTTAGATGAATTTTTGGGATTAAGTGGTATTGTGGAATGAATAGAGCTGAGAGTAGAGTTATCAAATGGGCAGGCCAACTGGGCCAAGAATAAAATCGGGCCATTATTTTTAGATCCCAATCCGACTAACCCAAGAAGACACTTAAAATATTGGGCCTATCAGTCATTTGGTGTTTTGAGCCTAATGGTCTGGTTCATTTCGAGCCTCTAAAAATAAAGCCCGACTCGACCTTTTTATCGATCCGGTCGGATCGAACCATCGAGACGGACTCATTTTGACAGCTCTAATTGATAGTGACATATTCTTGGGCTATAGTATCTGTTGTTGGTGGTGGATTGAATTTATTTGAGGAGAGTGTCTATATACTTGGTTTGTAGTTATTAGATTGAATTATGTGGGAGAGGATTCATTATAGTCAGAATTTATATTGAAAAATAACGGAATAAGAGTAGGGAATTTGCACCATGTGGTGCATGATTTCATGAAGGGAAAGATGTTTTCACAAAATGAAACATGTCTTGATATGAAGTATTCTTAGCCTCTAAATCATAGAGTTTGTAGCCTTTTGATCCAACTAGATATCTTATAAAAACACATTTGGAGGCTCTAATTTGAAACTTATTTTTATGAGCTAAGGATGTGGATGCACATGCAAGACATCCGAAAATTTTGAAATATGTATAGTAAGTAGAGCTATTATGGGGGCTAGCTGGCCCGCCCCGATGGGCTGGGCCATTTCTTATTAAATAAAGCCTCAAAAAGTGTTTTGTTTTGAAGAACATGTGTAGGAATTCTTAATTATGTGTGCAACAATAATTATACATTCATTTCAAAAGGATAAGGGTACTTTTGAATGAAACATTAATACTTTAGTCACTTATAACAAGTGTTGGTGTTTTCTTTATATAAAGCCATTTTTATATAAGGTTTAGCCACAACTAGTTTGATGCAAAATACCATTTGATGTGTAGAAATCAGTCAATAAGAATTCATTGTCATTATCTTAGGACTTTGTTATTTCCCATTAGATTAAGTAGAGATCATGTTCAAAAAGGTTTTTATATAAGCTCTAACGTTTGATTCACGTTTTAATCCAAACTAGCGATCCTTGCAAAGTACAAGATCACAATGAACAAGAAAAAAAAATGCCACTAGTAGTAAAGGTATTTTCATTAAAGGGAAGTTTTCTTTGTTTTAAACATATATCATATGAAGTAAAACTATAAGAACCAGAAGTGATATGAGATAGTCTACTGGCTGAAATATGGCCTAACCTTGGTGCCAAAGTAAAAATCTAAATGTGAAGATATTATGGATGCAATAATTGGAGTGTGAAAGTAATATAGCCCATTCCATCAAAAAAAAAAAAA
The DNA here is from genome assembly GCA_016081115.2 of Rehmannia glutinosa. Lineage (NCBI taxonomy): Eukaryota > Viridiplantae > Streptophyta > Magnoliopsida > Lamiales > Orobanchaceae > Rehmannia > Rehmannia glutinosa. The sequence goes on from JABTTQ020003223.1 coordinate 5,877, forward strand.
AGTAATATAGCACATCATTCTCTTCAGCAGAACCAATCATCCCCAGTTGTTCATGTCCTATGAGACACGATGTGCCGATAGAAAATGATTTGTATACTTAGAAGTTTTAGCTAGTTGAGATACAAATATGAGAGTAAATGTAAATGAGGGGAACACACAATGCTCTTTGTAAAATAATATGTTTAGATAACTGAACTTCAGTAATGTGAGAAGTTGTTGTTGTGTATCTCTTTGGTAAATAGATGAGAATGGACACAAGTACATTGGTGCTAGTAAATATAGATTTATCACATGTCATATGACCAGTAGTTCCTATGTCCAAAATCCACTTTTAAGCACTAACTGAATTTGCACAACAAGAGATAAGAATGATACATGAGGTTGATGGTGCTGTGGAATTTGGGCGAGGAAAGTTGTGGTTGTAGTGTGGACCACCTCTGCATTAGACTTAGTGGATTAATGATTTTGTGCATAAAACAAAAACTGCTCTAGCATTTCCTTTGAGAAAATAGGATTGTCCATGTGAGGTCCCGTAATTTTGTACTTATAAATCAAACACTCGGTCATATATTGGAATGATAGTTTAATTCGAACTGGTCGCGTCATGCATATACATTTTTCTCTACAAGCCTACATATGCGCCATGATCGATTAACTGATATTTTTATAATTAGCTAACCTTATTATATTAATGTCATTTAATCTGATTTATTCTTGATTTATTTAACCCTAATAGTATAATTATTAAATTCCAATTTTACTTTTTAATTTAATCCCTAATTATTAGGTTAATAGTAGCATCTTATTTATAACAAGTATGATATATGTTCAACTTCTAAACACCTATATTAGTCTAGCGATCCTTGCAAAGTACAAGATCAATTGTAGGGTAGCAATTTAATCCCAAGTCGTCTCTAATGGAAGACTTAGCTGACAAATATTTATTGTGTATCACAAATAACAGAAAACAAAAATCCTAAATACTCTAATCAATTTTTTTTGGTTTGCAAATAATTAAACTAGTTATTAAAGTGAATGTTCAAAACCAACACACAAGATCTGGATTGAAAATGAATGATAAAAAACGTCTTGGAATTCAAATTCGTTTCCTCAAATTACCAAGCAAAAGATCTAGCAATCGATTTTGCAATTAAATAGTCAAGAAAACGAATATAACTAAGCCTAAATCTGATAACTTTTATATTCACGGACTAAACCTGGATATATCTAATTTACCAAATGATTTAACCAAGTTAGATAATACATTATGAGCCATATCTAACCCCTAATTAAATTTAGTTTGATATAATATATTCTCTCGACCTCAATTATTCTCTCAAAATAAACAAAAAGTTGGCCAAACAATCAATTATAACATAAGAATTCGATTGAAAAAACATAATCAATTAATTGATACTCATGTTTGTTTATTTGATTCAACTCATCCTAACCCTAGAACAAGGAATTAGCTCATGGAGAAATTTATCAATTCAATTAAATAAGAGATAATAATAACAAACATTATCATGAAGAAATTAATATCAAAAGAAAATCAAATAGACAAATAAGAGAGACAAAGAATTACACTTTTTCAAGTTGTAAGGAGATCCCAAAGTGAAACCCTAGTATTAACGTGAAAGAGAAGGGAGAAGAGAGAAAATCGGAATCTTATATATAGGTTGAATGAATGAAATCTAAAGTCTAGACTCCTTTTTTGTAGCCAAAGGCCCTAACAACTTGGGAGAGCCCAAATCTTAAAAGAAATCTAATAAAAATCGGATGAAATAATGTAAATCACGCCCCAACCTTTTCTTTCTTGAACGGTGGCAGAATCGAGCAGTGGGAGCGACCATGTGCGGAGAGGCTTGTTATTTGGAGCGACAAGGAACGACGTTCCATGCTTCAAGGGAATAATCAAAATGCAACTTGTTATTTTTGGGAATGGCCATGGAATGACCGTTCCCTTTGTTTTCTCTCATGTCAACGGTCATTCACCACCCGTTCGCATAATTTTCTTCCTTCTCGTTCACTACACATTCCAAAATTGTACTCTCAGCCCACTTCTCATTCGTTCGTCGTTCTGACTGCACCTTTTCACTAAAAATAATCATAACACACAAAAATAGACTCAACGACAAAACACACAACCATGCAAACAAAAAGACAAAATACACTACAAAAAACATGCAAAACAACTCAAAATAACCACACAAAATACTAACAAAAACATACAAAATAATATAATTACATTGTATGACATTAGTAACCTTGACTTATATATGTAATAATAATATATAGTATATAGTTATATATATAGTATGTAGTTACATATTATAAAAGAGTATGACTTGGTAGCCCATAGGTTGGAAGGCTAAAAGTAGACTCATGATCTACCTATCTCACCACACCTATTCAACAAAGCCTGTACTCCATCTTGCATGCTTTCACCTCCCCCCATACAAGCAACCCCATTTTCCATGCACTCAACTCTCACCTATTGGACAAAAAAAGAAGCAAGAAGGACGGAGAGAAAAGGGCGGACAACCAAGATGGAGAAATGGGAGAGAAATAGAGTATTGTGTGTATCTTGTTCCTAAGTTGGTGTTTATCCAACACTCAACCAAGAGAGAAAAGCAACACAAAACTCTTCCCCACTTTAGTGAAAGGGCCAAAATTTAAAGGGGTGAAAGGGAAGATACTTTGTGCTTGTTAAAGTTTTCAAGTAATAAAATGGGAAGAAGTAGTAGAAGGCCATTAAGGTAATCAAATTTTTCTTTGAATACTTAAACTTTACCTTTAGTTCTTAAACCAAACCCCTTCTCCTCTATTTCCTTTTTCATTTCTTTTTTCCTTAAGGAGTCGAGCTAAGGTAGAAGAAGAAAGAATTTTTTGAGCTCAAACTCGTCTACTATTTCGTGAGGTGGGTGGTAAAAATTTCAAATTATTCATATATATATATATTTTTAAAATATATGTATGTATTTATATGACCATATTCATATTTTAAAATGACATGCATAATGAAAAAAAATTCATGTTGAAGTTATGCTTAGTATTCTTTAAGTGAAAGTGAAATGTGATAAAAAAAACACTTGTTTGATGCCATATTCTGTCCCAACTTGAATCTAATTTTTTTTAGATTTTATGTGTGTTTATGTAACAATATTTTGGTATATTATTGTGTGATTTAGTGTGAACTTATGGGGAATAAAATTGTTGGGGCCCAAAATGACATTTTCGAGCCCACTGTGTGATTTAATAAAATTTGGAGGACCTATTTGTAATTTTCAAAACTGACCTGGATTTGGACCAAAATGACACATATTTTTACACCTAAAAATTGTCCGTGTATGGTCATATGGGTTACAACGTAAATTTTAAGCTAACGGATCAAAAATTGTAAATCTTGTAAAACTAAGGGGTAAATTTGTAAATTCCAAAAATTCCAGAAAATAAACCTAAAAACTGAGATTTTTAATATTAAATTATTATTTATAAATTATAACCTAATTGACCTAACCTCGCATCCAACGGAACCCCGGTTGATTAATTATATAGTTTTAATTTTTAGCGAGAAAACGGGTGACTCCAGTGTAATGACTTGCTGTTGAAATTAAAATTGATGTGATCACACCTTACGAAACTAAGTCAGTCCCTTAAATATTTTATTTAGTATTACTAATGGATTTTAACAAAGCCCGAATACCCCTTTTTTTCATTTTACGAAAACTCAACCCGTTTAACTCGTCAAAAATATTTTATAATGATCTTTTACTAAAATTCACAAGTGTAGTTTTAAGGACCATCCGTTCTTAAAATCATATAGGATCAAATATTTCAACTTACTTGGAATAATATTTCGATAAACCTCCAAGAAATCAATTATTTTTTTAAGGCCCATAAATCCCACTTATTCACCCCATTATTGGTCGTACGTAACTATAATTTGATTGATTGAATAATTGATTGACCAAGTGAATAAAAGATTAAATATTTTGTGAACCATACATGGTAGTGTCGGGCCTAGTGAGGTAGGGAAAGGTTGGGTCTTTGATCAATAGCTCGGTCTGCAGTCAAGATTCACTTTTCCTGCTCCACCACTGGAGGATGGAGCGTAAACGGACAGAATGGGTTGTAGAATCAATATAATCATGATTATGACTATAGATGTTAAACGGGTTGGCCCTAGCCCTATAGGGTCAGCCCTAACGGGCTTCGGGCTAAACGGGCCACTATTAAACGGGCTAGCATAATGCGAACCTAACCCTAACGGGCTTCGGGCTAAACGGGACTATCGGGCTATAAGTCAAAAAAATAAAAAATTATATATTTAAATCTAAAATTTTAAACTCGAACATATATAACATTTAAGTTTAACATGTTAAGTTAAAGTATTCATTATAAAATAATCTTGCATAGTTTATAATTATATTGCATTAATAGAATTATAGAATTTAAATATTCCATGATCTAAATATTTAAAATAAAACTATAATAATAAAAGATAGCATTATATACTCATATAAAATGGAAAAAAAAATAATACTTTTTGAAAAACAGTATTCATATGACTATTAGTCATAGTTTTAAGAATTATATATTTAAACCTCTTAAAGATGAGGAAATGTGAGCTTGAAGAAATATATTTGGTAATAGGTACTATGTAATAAAATAAATTTATAATATTAGAATTATATTTATTTTAAAAAAACACAATTGGCGCTAGCCCGGTTAACCTATGGCTAGCCCTAACGGGACCTCGGGCTAAATGGTTTGGGCCAAAAAAGGCTCAGATTTAAACGGGCTAAAATAATTCGGCTCTAACCCTATTTTTTCCCGGTTTAAATGGTCCAGGCCAACGGACCGCGACCCATTTAACATCTCTAATAATGACATTCAATGGGCAAAAGGCCTGAGCTAAAGACATGATGATCCGCTGGAGTTATAAGGTAGTAAGTGGGTTTCTGCCAAATTATGTGTGTGAAGCAATAAGAAGAATGGAGGAGTTTCGACGTGTGATCAACATAAACCCGATATTTATTATTTATGTGTTAAACCAGTGATAGCACTTCGATGTTAGTGATTGAAAAATGTTAGATCGTATTTGCATTTTTGAGACTCTCATGCAAATAACTAAGTGATTTCATATTGTATTTTCATGTGTGCGTTATCGCATAAAAACTTATTTCACCCCAAATAAATTTTTGTCACTTCATGGGTACGTAAATATCACTGATTTAAATGCATTAACTCCGTTTGGATGCATCATGTTCTTTTAAAGAAAAATGAAGAGATTTTTTGACAAAGAAAATCCCACTTGTTGGAAGATATTTGACAAATGGATATTTTCATCATGTCAAAGGAAAGTAAGCCACACTAACACACACGTAGAGATGTTAAACGGGCTGACCCTAGGGATGACAATAAGGCGGGTCATCAAACTCGCCCCGATGGGGCAGGTCTAAATTCGGTTAAACAGGTCATGGGGCGGGTCCCAGGTCTAAAAATACAAAACCCGCTGAGGTTGGGGCGGGTCCGGGTCCGATAGGATCTCGCCCCCACCATGTTAATATTTATTATATTTTTAATATGTATTTAGACATTTTCCATTATTTACTTTTAGATTTGAGTGTTATATTGATTTTAATTTACTACTATAATATTTTGTAATATTGTAATTTATTTTTAAAAGCAAATCTTGTAATATTGTACTTTGAATATTTATTTTGAGTATTATTTGAGTCTTATTGCAATATCCTAGTAGTAGTTTTTTTTAAAAAAAAATTCTAATACTAGCTAAATAGTTGTAAAATATAGTTATAATAAGTTTCATAATTATATTTAGTTTTTTTGACCTATTCACATTGGATTGTTATTGAAAATATGGCCACAAAAAAAAAAAATAAAGTATTGCAATTGAAAAAAATTGGCGGGTTTAGAGCGGGGTGGGTCCCGGGTCTTGATTTTTCTTGGCGAGGCGGGTCTCGGGTTTGGTGTCGAACCGCCCCAAGCCCGTCCCGTTGCCATCCCTAGTTGGCCCTAGCCCTATAGGGCCAGATCTAACGAGCTTCAGGCTAAATATGTTTCGGGCTAAACGGACCCTTTGTTATGGGATGGCAATATGCGAACCTAACCCTAACCCTACTAGGCTCAGGGCTAAACGGACCACCATCGTGCTACAAGCCAAAAAATTAAAAAATTATACGTAAACCTTAAATTTTAAATTAACCATGTATAACATTAACACTCAAATTTAATATGCAAAACTAAATGATCTCCAATAATAATAAAAGTGACACAAAGTTTATAGTTGCATTACATGGATAAAATCTTAAAAGTTCAAATTACAAAAATTCAAGTTCAATCCAAACATTATCATCAATAACATTAGATCATTCGATGAGTATCATCTTCCAATTTTTCTTCATCTAAAATATATAAAACAACAAAAATAACAAATTGTTAGTAAGAAGTTATCTGTATGTATATATAATTGAAATCAAATAGTAAAATCAAACTTAAAAAATCTTACCATCAACAAAATCTTGTAACCAACTACGGGTATAAAGAATAGCTTGCACATTATTACCAAGAAGTCGACTTCTCTATTTAGTGAGAACATGAGCCCCTATGTTAAACGCAGACCTATATGCTACATTGGTGATATGAATACTTAGTATATCACATGCCATAATTAATAGTCTTTGGGCATCGCTTCTTATAATTTTTTCAAAACTCCAATACATCTAAATTTAAAAATATCGAAATTCAAGTGAGGGCTCATCCAAATATTGATCCAATGCAGATTTTTCATTTTGTCAATTTGATGTTTTACTCTACTAATCTTGTATAACCTAAACAAAATGAAATAAACAAATAATGAAAAAAATTAATGAAACAAACAAATAATGAATATGTCATATAAATATAAGATAAGTCAAAATAAATATTCACCTCATATAAACTAAAATCATCAACTTGTTCATTTCGTTTCCCAACAGCTAAAAGCGAAGCAAAAGATGATAAACTTTGAGTACTTTGGAAGCTAATTTCACTTGGTTGAGTCGAGGGCATCCACATCGTATACTCACCAAAAAATATTTTCAAGTTGTTTCTAATATTATCAATCTTCTCTTGGCACCATGATGTAATCACTCCAATACTTAGCAAATTTTTCTTTCATTTCTAAATATGCGTTCCTGATATCTTCATCTTCACTATCCACATTTGCTTTCAAAAATCACTCTATTTTCCATATTTGCATGAAATATAAGTTGGAGGTCGGATAAGAAGTTCCATAAATCAAGTTTGTAATCACATAAAATGGGCGCAAGAACTCACACATTTCCGCCCCCCTTGTCCACTCCTCATTTGTTGGAGCAAACTTATAATTTTTATCAATCAATTGAAGGCGCTAAAGGTACGCTTGTATTTAATTGCACTTTCAAGCATAGTAAAAGTAGAATTCAATTTAGTAGGTACATCCAACCGCAAACCAACTTTAATGTCAATACCACCAACTTGACTAACACATTCAGAAAGCTTTTCATCCTTCCCATCGATGCCTTAACATATTTAATACTATTTCGATTTTGTTTAAAGCTTCATTAGCCACTTTCAAACCATCTTGGACAATAAGATTCAAGATATGAGCACAATATCTTACATGGAAAAATTGACCATTGCAAAAAAAAAGACTATTTTATGGATAAAGCTTTTCTTTCAAGATACTTTGTATAGAATCATTAGTCGAACCATTGTCCAAAGTAAGAGAAAATATCTTGCGGTCAATACCACATTCTTTCAAGCATTCATACACCTTATTTGCCAAATCATGTCCGAATGTGGAGGCTCCATTTTCTGAAAGAAAGAATCTTACTATTCAATTTCCAACTAGAATCAACAAAGTGAGCGTCAAACAAATATAACCTTCACTAGTACAAGGAGTTCAACAATCAGATGTTAAACATATTCTACTGGGACTATCAAGCATAACACGATTCAACTTCTCCTTTTCAACATGATGCAACTTCAAAATATCAGTAGTAGTTGTTAATATACTAATGTTTTTGGCATCAGAATTCAAATACTTGATTAACTCTCTTACCCATTTGTATTCAACAAAGAAAAGTGGGAGATCATGTGAAATAATAGTCTTCGATAAAAGCTCACGTACATGTTTTGGATCAATATTCTTAGATGTTAATTTTCCTTCATCGTTTAACATCAAACCCATAATATTATATTTGATACTCTTACAATTATTTATATGACGTGTAAGAGTAGAACTTCCATAATTAGAGTCGGTCCAAGCATAATCTTTCCCACACCTATTGCATTTCACTCTACCATTATTAGACTTAGAAAAATTGCTCCATATATACCTTGGAGGTGTATGTTCTAGGCTTTTCTGAGGGTTTCTCAGAACTCGCATTATCGGAAGGAGTAATGAATTCCAAAATTTCTACTTCATCATCGCCATAGCTTTGAGAATCCATGTTTAATGCCACAAGAGTTAAAACTCATTTTAAAAATTAAATTTTAAGTCTTGTTGTAAAAAAATTAAGCAATATCTACCATTTAAAGACCTTGGTAGAGTTTATTTTAATCTTTTCTCAATCATTCTCGTGAGAGGGATTTTATTTTTGTTAAAATTGGGATTCGTTTATTTATTCCATAGCAGCATACAAAATAAATATGTCATATTTTGATATTTTTTTGAAAACAGATACATAGACATTTTTATGAAATTGAATATTTTCTTCTCCTTGTTGATAAGACAAATAAAAAGGATAACAATTCAATTCGTTGTCTTCTAAGAACTATATTATAAAAATTCAGAAAATTTCATACAAATCAACTATTTCTTCACAAAAAATGTATTCTAATTCATTCAAACAAAACAAGTTAAAATTTCATAACAACAATTATTTTTTTAAAAGAAAAGAGAACCAGTTACCTCAATAGGAAAGTTGGAGCTAGTATTCCCTAACAACAATTATTTTTTTATGATTCCCCTAAAAGAAAAGAGAACCAGTTAAAATTCCCTAATTAACAACAATTATTTTTTAACAGAAAAAAGTTGTGGTTAGTATTCCCTTACACTAACAGAGGTGGGGACTAAACCGTGGACAGTGGGTGACATTCAGCTAGCAGCGGCGACAACAACGACAACAAAAAAGTGGTGAGTGGTGCCAGTGGGCAAAGGCGCAAGGGTTTTGTGCAACCCGTAGGTCTTGTTTCTTCCCAAGCGTAGAGAGAGGCTGGAATTTTTTATCTCAATTTTGAAAAAACAAAAACAAAAATAATAAAACCCTAGTCCTGCGGGTTAGCCAGTTTGACCTGGAGGCCCGCCCGTTTAGTCCATAGTTTAATCAGTCTGGGCCAAAAAAGCTTGGATTTAAATGGACAAGCGTAAATAGGCCCTAAACGGGCTGGCCTCGGGCCCCTTTAACATCTCTACACACACACATTGAGGCTTTTGTCACCCACCATTTTGTTTTATACCCTTTTCAGAGGACCAGTCGTGTGATACCGAGGAGCCCTATGAGGTGCAGGAGGAGTAGCCGGCGTATGGCTTAGGAAAACTGTAGTAGATTCTTTGGGATGTTATTTTATGGTTCTTATTATTTCCGTTGCAATTGTTAGACTCTATATGGTTATTTTCATGACTGTCTTTGGGAATTTAGTATTTGGCTCTTCGTGAGCAAATACTTATTTTGAGTTGCGACCCGGCATACTTTGGAAACTTCAATTTTGCCGAGTCGGACATATGTTGTGGTTGGACTCTGTGAATCTATTTTATCTTCTTTTAGATTGTCGAGTGAATATGGGGTGTGACAATCCTTTTGTGGAGAACCAGTAGTGACACTAGCAACAACTTCATTTTTTGAACTTCTTGGACCCTTTGGACATTTACAACCAGGTGTATAACCTATAAGCTGGAAGCATATCCACAATGTGACCAATAAAGCCACAATGAGTGCACCTTGGATTCTTCTTTTCTTTTGATGGTTGAAACCTTGAGAAATTTGTTTGTCTTGCCAACATAGTCATTAATTCAATAGGATTATTGTATATACTGGAATTGTTCAATCCTCTCCGGGATTCTTCTCGAAGTAACAAAGAATAAACTTCGGCAAGAAAAAGAAGAGGATAGTTTAACAACAACTTATTTCTTAGTTGAGCATAGAACTCATGAAGTCCAACAAGAAACTTTATAACTGAGTCATTTTATTATGTAATTTCCATAAGAGAAGACATATTGCAAGAACACGGTCCATATGAACATTTCATGATAAGTCTATGGCCAATATACTTATCCCACGATCCTTTAAATTGATTATATTATCTTGGGGGTTCAAACTTAAGGACTTTTCTAAGGGAAAAACTCTAGGCCCACCAGTGCGGACATACCTGACTTTGAGTTCATCCTGTACCACTTGTGCAGTGGTAAATTGTTGGAAATTACAGTGATTACATAAGCGGGAAAAGCATTCAAGATGGCTTACAAAATAGAAATATAAAATTACAAGTAAAGTACAACCTAACTATTATAAGTCTTGAATGGATTCCAACTCCAAAAGCATAAATATGACAGAACTTTACAAGCCGAGTCGAAGAAGACCTCTTTTCGCAAGACAAATACGTCTTAGCTAGTGCTCACGGTACGACGTAATGTCCTCAAAGATAAAATGGCTTTACCTCTTTTGTGTACAGTAGCACCATTGACACAAAAGCACCTTTTTGAACTTGAAGGAGTGAGAACTGGTTGCTGGACACGAATGCAGAAAGAAGTGTTCTTGCAAGTGTTCTTCAAAATATTACAACACTGTTACCGACACTTGAAGAATATGCAGAGATATGCGATTTTTCTGTGTATACCGACTTCATGTCTTCCTTCTAACCCTCTCAATGCATCAAAATGCCCTAGACTTATATATGTCATCATTTCCAACACTGGTAGGGAAGTAAAGATAAAGAGAGTAGGCATTAAAACCATATGTAACACTCATGAGTTACAAACCTCTTCTTATGACCACTATTTGAGGAGTTACAAACTCCAAAATACACATGAACCTGGACACCTCCAATGTCCAAATTCATAGACACACGAACTTGGACACCTCCAATGTCTAGATTCATCGTGCCCAACAGCGATTCTTGAATGCAGGCCAAGCCCATTTTCTAGTGATAAAACAAACGGAACCTAAACCCGAGCCCAAAGAGTCGGGGTCCAATGCCCATTTGTGATCATATACTTGTATTATAGTATATCCAACCAATAACACCTTCTAGTATTTATACTAGGATAAATTATGCCCTTTACATAATACCCATTCGTGTGGCCAACTTCGTGTACTAATTTCTCACTCACCAAAATTCGATTTTGAGAAATAAAAAATACTATGAACATCTACTCGAAATGTAGATTAACAATATACAATTTAATTCCTCCAAATTTAAATTCTTAGCCACCAAAAATTTGGTCAAAGTCGGGTCGATGCCCACTTTCTCAAACCCAAATTTCCAACAATCGCGCACATGAGTGGAAATTAATGAATGCATGAATGTAGACATGCAAACCAGTCCTCAAGAGACAATACTGCATCTGTAAAGGTAGCTTGTGGTTTTGAACCTTCCGTAGTCAATACCATCGGGTACACTGGTGGCTTAGTGGACGTAATGCCTTGACTATTCCTCCACGGTGTATACCGAGATAACAGTATTAACACAAAAAGGTCTCAACACCTTTTGTTCTCACGTGACACCTCTTTGGATTCATAAGTATTACTTTAAAGCGGGCCGCACTTCTCACTTATAAAGGTGATTTCCTATCCGAGTATCCCGCCATACTCGAGGTGTAGGAATCATTAAAAGTCAAATGACTTAGCCTCACCACAACTTTGCAGGTGTTTCAAAACTTGGTATTGCTCTCTTGTGATGGGTTGAAACACTGTTTCCAAGTGTTACAACATAACCTTCATAGCTTAGTTTTCCCATTGAACCAAGTTCTTGGTATCTCCAGTCATCATGGTTGGGTTACCACTATAATGGTTATTTTACTTTGTGGACTTTAAGCCCATTCCCGCTAGCAATTTACTCAATTGATCTCGATTCAGTCCTTTCATCAAATGATCTGCTAAATTGTCTTTTGACTTTACGTAGTCAATTGACATCACTCCATTTGATATCAACTATCTAACGGTATTGTGTTTGCGATGAATATATCAAGACTTACCGTTATACATATTGCTATGTGTCCTTCATATAGTCGCTTGACTATCACAATAAATCATCACAAAAGGCACATGTTTCCTCCAACATGGAATATCTTCCAAAAAGTTTCGAAGCCACTCTACTTCTTCGCCAGCTTTGTCCAAAGCTATAAACTCAGATTCCATGGTGGACCGAGCTATACACGTTTGCTTCGTGGACTTCCATGTTACCGCACCACCTCCAATGGTGAATATGTATCCACTAGTAGAATAAGAAATCTTTCGAATTCAAAATCCAACTAGCATGACTATACCCTTCAATGCGAGTTGAATATATAAAGTAGTATTGCCCATAATCCAGGGTATACTTCAAGTATTTTAACACCCTGGTTAACGCTTTCCAATGCTCATGGCTTGGATTGCTCGTGAACCTACTCAACATATTTATAGGGTTGGCCAAGTGCGGATGTATACAATTTGTGATGTACATCGATCGCCTATTATAAATGAGTATTTCATCCGAGCCATCTGGTTCGCTTTATCAAAGAACCAAATTTACACTTAAATCAATAGGCGTCTTTGACAGAGAACTATCACAAGCATTGAATTTCTAGAGCATTTTCTCCACGAGTGGGATTGTGATAAGATAATTCCATCGGGAGTTCTCTTGATTTTTATTCCTAGGATTACATCGTGAGACCCCATATCCTTCGTGTTAAAGTTCCTCTTTAACATTCTTTTAGTTTTCATGATAGTATCATGACTACTACCCATGATTAACAAATCGTCTACATATAGACAAACTATGACAAATGCTTCTGATGTCCCTTTGACATATAAGCATTTATCACAGTCGTTGATTTTAAATTCATTTGACAACATCGTATTGTCAAACTTAAGATGCCATTGTTTTGGAGATTGTTTTAGTCCGTACAAGGATCTTACTAACTTGCACGCCTTCTTTTCTTGATCGGGTGCAACAAACCCTTCAAGTTGTTCTATGTAGATTTCAACATCTATCTCTCCATTCAGAAACATTGTCTTGACATCCATATGATGAATCTCTAGATTGTGCAAAGCAGCAATCGCGAGAAGCACTCGAATAGATGCAATCCTCGTTACTGGAGAATAGGTGTCAAAGAAATCATACCCTTCTTTTTGTTTAAAGCCTTTGGCTACAAGCCGTGCTTTATACTTATCAATAGTTCCATCTGCTTTATACTTCTTCTTTAGGATCCACTTATATCCTAAAGGTTTATGACTAGAAGGGAGATCAACCAACTCCCACGTATGATTTTGCAGAATGGACTCGATTTCACTATTGATAGCTTCTTGCCAGAGCAGAGCATCTGAACTACTTAGAGCCTCTTTAATCGAGTTTGGCTCACTATCTAACATAAATGTTATGAAGTCGGTCCAAATGATTTATCCACGTTTGCCTCTTACTTCGTCTCAGTTCTTCACCACTCGGTGTTGAACTAATTGTTATGTCAAGTGTGACAGCAGGTGTCGTACCAAGTGTTGTTCCAGATGTTATAACATCTGAAGCAACACCCTGAGCAACATCTCCAGTAACACCTGCAACTGTTTCAGATGTTATAACACCTGAAGTAACACTTCCATAAATACCTCCAGAAACATCTGAATACAGTCGTTTTGTAAAACTTCCATCTATCCTTTCTTTACAAGGATAAATATTGTAGCACCTTCTAGCTTATTGAATTTTAATGCGAAAATAAGTAATTATAATAAAAATACTCTAAAGATTTCTTAAAAATACGGAATAATAAAAACTTTACATAGTTTCAAAGTTTGCAAATGGAAATAAAGACTAATAATTGATACAATTATAAATCCGTAAAAACATCCATAATGAAATGAAAATGACAGTTAACATCCCAATAGAAATAAAAATTCAAACCTTTATATATATATATATATATATATATATATATTTAGAAAACTTGAAAGACATGAAAATCATGAAAGACGTGGGTTCGCGAGTCACTACGCTGCGCCATCTCCTTCCTCATCAGGGTTCTCATCTGAAAATATTAAACATTCGTGGGGTGAGCTTAACGAAGCTCCACAAGTAATCTCATGCATGAATGCATGCCTAATGCAATAATATAACATTTACCTTAAAACTTTTCATTTTCTTTACTTAAAACTTTCTTTAAGACGCGAGCTCACTTGGTGGCACATTGTTCTAATCATGGTCACAGTGGGCCTTGTTATTTTGGAACCCGATTAACATTTTGCCCGAAGGCCTATTTCTTTTCATTTTGCCCGAAGGCCCATTTTCATAAACATTAACTTAGCCGCAAGCGGCACATAGTCGGAACGTCGGTCCCCCGCGCCCATTTACCACTCACTCCAACATCATAGAACAATGTGCACCCATTTCTTTAAAAATATAATTAAAATTAAACCCGCATAAATTTAACTTTACTATTTTTTTTAATGCTCGTGAAATGCTATGAACATACATTAACATGATGAATGAAACTAAATGATGAAACTTGAATTGAATACAAAAATAAACCTAAGAGCATAAACATAATAATTAGAACACATTAACCCAAACAAATTGAGAGAAGACCTTACATTCAACTAATCAGAGAATATCTTACCTGCAACTAATTAGGAAACCCATACATTCATTTTATATATATATATATATATATATATATAAGTTTTAAGTCATAAATTTATATGTAAAAGTCTATTTTAAAATTCTAATTATACCACACGTAAGTTTGTTTGATACATGCTTTTATCTTAATTTTGATGATTTTATTTTTACACCAAAACAATATTTTTAATTGTTGTCCAAATACTCCTAAATGATTTAAAATGGTTTTAATATTTTCCGGAGTATTTCTTCAAGTTTTATTGGACAACACTTTTAATGATTTTATGTTTATAAGTTTTTACTTCAAAACAAGGTTCCTAAATATTGTCTAAATACTCCCGATTGGTTTAAAATATTTTTACTAAATTTTCGGAGTATTTCTTGAGTTTTATTTTCGACAAAAATTGGACAATATTTCTGTCTCGAGGTCAATCGGTCGCCGTAGAGGGCAACCCATACCTGAAGATGTATTTTGAAACAGAAAATGAGACGGAGGAGAAAGTGGCCAGGTCGACTGGTCGACCAGGGTGTCGACCGGTCGACGCGATCGGTACCTGGGCATTGTTTTTGAAACAGAACGAAACTTTCTTATAAAATCCTTAAGGGGGACCAGTTGGGGTGATGGTCGACCGGTCGAGGTCTATGTCGACCGGTCACCTCTTGTAAATTTGTTGTGTTCATTTCTTTTCTCTTATCAGTGCGCGACCGGTCGCCCTATGGTTTGACAAAGAAAATTTCGACCGTTTGACATCGACAACATTTCCTTAAATCATGGAGTTGATTTCTAACAGCTCTTTTCTTCAATTGTCTTGCAATTTTTTACAGAATTCAAGTCCCCAAGAGGAGCCTATCTTGTACAAGACATCTCCTATAAATAGAGGAAGTTCTGGAGCAACCAACACAACTATTGAGATACAACACAATAAGATACACTTCAAGCAAACACTTGTTCTTCATAGTTATTTTGCCTAGCTTATCACTTTAAGATACAACACAATAAGATACACAATTATTCTTGTTGTAATTTTGCCTAGCTTATCACTTTCACATCCTTGAGGTCTAGGCTATTCTTGATTACACTTTGCACTCATATTGTAATATTCATTATTGAGTTGTAATCTTGATTTTTGGTCATCATTCAACACAAGACATCCTTGTGAGTATTCTTGTGGTAAGAATACACTTGGGTGATCTAGGTGATAGGTGTTTCAAGAGTGTGGTGCTCTTGGGGTGTTGAAGAATTTGGTATTCTTCAAGATTGAAGATTGTGGTGATCTTCAAAGGTGCCGTTGAAGGAAGATTGTGGTAATCTTCAAAGGGAGGTTGTGGTAATCTCCAAAGGTGGTGTTGTTGAAGAGTGTGGTGCTCTTCAAGGTGTTGTAAGTTGAATTTGTATTAATTTTGGTAATTAATAAAATTCTTTTTCTTTTTGAAATCCATCCCGGATATACTGGGGTGGTAGAGCATGTAGTCCATAGGTGGGGTGAAGCTCTATAAATCGACGTGTGTTGTTTACTTTCCGCACCTTTATTATTGTCTTTGAGCATTCGGTTCGAAAAAGAGGGCATAATCGAAAAGGTGGAGATAATCTATTCACCCCTCTCTAGATTATCGTAGCCGCTTGGACTTACAAGTGGTATCAAAGTCAAACTCTTTGGCAAGCTCGTTTCAAATCGCGAGTGAAGAGAAATGATCGTCGGCTACGAATGAAGCTCATCTTATCGGCACCTCCACCACCAAGCTACCACTATTTGATTCCAAAAATTTTATATTTTGGAAAGAAAGAATGGAATGTTATCTACAAGGTTGCGGGTTCGATATCTGGAACATCGTCATAAATGGAGAATCCATTCCAATGATAGACACACCATACACCTCCAAAGCCTTCAAAGAGCTCAATGATGAAGAGAAGAAAATCATCTCCTTAGACGGTAAAGCTCTCAATATTTTGTATTGTTCACCTACTAATTTGGAATATGAACATATTGTAGGAATTCGATCGGCACATGAAGTATGGCAAAAATTAGAAGCCATCTATGGAGTATTTGCAAATGAAAGGAGTCAAACAAAAGCATCTATTTCTCAAAAAGGGATACAAGTTCAAATCTAAGGAACAAGTCTTTTACAACTTCCAACTATGAAGTAGTCGAACAATGTTTTATGGGCATCGAAGAAGAAAACGAGGTATGTCTTAAACCCTCTACTTCCTATGATATTGTTATTCAAAATGATTGTAGTGATTTGCAAAATGATTTTGATGATCTTCAAAATAAATTCCAAAATTTATTTGTTAAGTACAAAAATTTGAAAAAGGAATTCAATGTTTTGAAAAATGAAAAGGATAGTTTATTTACTTCCTATGAATCACTATCATGTGCTCACACCACCACACTTGACAAGGTTAGAAACCTTGAAAAACAAAATAGTACTCTTGTTGAGGATATGAATTGCATGAAAAATGATTTATCAAAATCAAACTTGAGTACCAATAAATTGCCCAATATTGTGAATGTTAATGGTTGTGATAATTTGAATAGTGAACTTGATCATGAGCCTAATATTGTCAAGCATATGAAAAAGAATCGAGTTCCTATGCATGTTAGTAATATTACTTGCTTTTATTGCGGTAAGAAGGGACACGCCGTAAATACTTGTCGGGCTAGAAATAGCTCAAATTATTATGGAGACCTAAAAGGCTCAATCCCAAAGGACCCAAGCACTTGAGGGTACCACAAAACAATGTTATATTAGGTACCGTGAAATAATAATCGAAGAAAATTCATACCACCAAAAAAGACATCAAATGACCATTTCATTTGATCAAAGGAGAAAACACCTTCAACAAAGTCATTTTCCAAGAAGAGAAAATAATCAAAAATGGGATGAACAAAATCCTTAGAAATGGCAAAGACATCATCAACAAGATGATCTTCCAAGAGAAAGACACTTTCGAAAATGGGAAGGCCACAATGCTTGGAAATGGAACAATTGGAGAAGCTATCATCAACAAGATGATTTTCAAAGGGGAAGATATCATCAACAATGGGAACGACACAACCCATGGAAATGGCGAAATTGGTAAACCGTATCTCCCATATTTAAATATGCATCTTTTGCATGTTTTTATTTATGCTTTAATTGCAAAATGAGTTTTTCAAATTTTTAATATTAAGGTCTTCTATATATGAGTTTTTAAAAATCCTTAAAAAAAAATGAGACCTTACTTGTTAATTTTAAACTCTTGAGAACTTAGACTAATGAATTTTTATATCTTATGGATTTCTATAACATTAGCATTTTTATGATATCTATTATTGTTTGTCCTACACTTGTGCTATCATATCTTGTGGAAAATTTGTTTAAAGAATTGTATAGGTTATATATCTCATATTCATTGGCTATCGTCTATTTCTTCAACCATCGAGATATGTTCACTCGTATTTTTCTTAGTACTCGATATTGTGTTCATGTCATGTTTATGCACTTATCTTTCAAAATATTTCATTTCAATCCCTTAAGTGCCTCTAAATGATTTTATGAATTTTTCTCAAAAGGGCACTACTCGTAAAATCTCGATTTTCTCGAGTATACATTTTTCTCGAAACTCGTATTTGTCAGATTTAGTCATCGATTACATTTTTTGCAAAATTTTAAAACTTTTGGGGTGAAAAATCGAATTCTGGGAAATGAAAATTGTATCAAACCGTACCCAGCAAAAACGGTCGACCCGACCACACCGGTCGACCCGTCGGCCGACCGGCCGACCGGGTCTTTTCGGGGCGTAAGACTTTTTATTGAAACAGGGGCTTACTTCTTTCATTTCTTATTTCAAAACCTTCGAACCCTAGCTCTATTTCTCTCCCAAATTCTCTCAAAATCTCCCAATACTTCTCAAATTGTTTCTTCCTTGTGCTTATATCACTCAAATTCATATTGTTTTCATGGCACCCCGTCAATTCACCGGATGAAATCCTCAAAAGAGGAGAAGAAAGCAAAGGGGAGAATCTTCCTCCAACCCTCAACAAGATGATATTCCACAAGGAAATAACCAAAATCGGCTTACAGAAGAGGAGATTGTTGAATTGAGAGGCGGAATTTCAAAATCGAATATTCATTGGGACTCTAGTAAGTTATCACTTCTTTACGAGCCTCCCTCTAGAGTTAATAGATTAATAGATTCGGTTTCTAAATAAGCTTGCGGAGGAGCACTATGAAAACATTGGGTTGAATGATAAGAAAATTGCTTGCACTCGTATGGTTCGATTTTTAGCATTTCATGATGAATATCCGGAAATTAGGGCTTTTTTTTGAAATTCAAGGTTGGGTTTCATTATGGGATAATCCGTGTTTACATTATGATGACGAGCTTATAAAACTTTTTTTATGCAAATATGTGGATTGTTGATGCTACGGTAGATAATCCGTTGGAACTTCACACATTCGTTAATGGTAGGCACTTTTCGTGGACATTGGCCGATATTTGTAATCATTTTAATGTGCCAAATGATGGTGTTGAAAATGTGGATTGTGCTCGTTGGGATGATGATCTTTTTGGTGTCTCACTCTATGAGGTAAAAACGTTTTTAGGAGTTTTTCCTAAGTAAGCTTCTCGGCAATGCCGCCAAATTATCGGATTGTATCAATTATTTGCTCCTATTGTGTTTGTGGTAAAGAAGTAAAACTTCCGAGTAATCTTGAACTCTTTCTTACCTATAAGATTATCCGATGAGAAAGAGTAAATTATGGGGCTATTTTTGTATATTGTTTGTCAGAATCAAGAAGGCTTACTAAGAAAAAATATACGTTGGGAAATTTGATTTGTCGACTACTATACCTTTCGGGCTATCCGAAAAGTGGGACGAATACCGAAATTCGGCACAATGACTATGATAATGCCAACATTCTACAAATGGTGAGAATGCGACAACATTTACCACGAGTTCCCACCAAAGCCGCTAGGGGACATGCTCAAAATCCACAACAACCTCGAGATGATTTCTTTAATGACAATGAGGTTGAAAATATTGGTAGAGGAAATGTTGAGGAACAAGAAGATGAAGAAGAAGTGACTGTGGGGAATGAACAAGAAATTGGGGAGGAAGAAAATGAAGGAAATGAGGAAGAACACTTCAATGAAGGAAATGAGGAAGAAGATGAAAACGAGGATGTTGAAAATTTAAGTCTCAAAGAGAGAATGGACAAAGTGGAAAGAGATACATTTAGGGATGTAGCCTCTCTTAGAAAAGAGCTCCGGGTTGTGAAGGAAGAAAATTCTTGTAACGCCCTATTGTTTTTTAAGTGCATTTTTAGCGTTACTAAAATTTTAAGAAAATGTGTATAATTTTTTTTTAAATACATAGATAAATGAAAAGTTTAGCGGAAGCGATAATGAGAATACTTTAATTCTTAAGAAAAATTATAAAGTGTTTGCCTTAAATTTAAAATATAGTACATCACAATTGTTCAAAATTTTAAATGAATTCATAGTTCTTGATATTTAAATAATTAAAAGTGAAATCATCGGCTATTCCCCATATCTGCAACGCATCCGTCCATATGATCTGAAAAGAATTTGAATTTAGGGGGTGAGTAATCACATACTCAGTAGGGATAAAGATTGTCCAAGCTAAATACGAAAAGTGCACAATTACATAAATTAACACATATCCTTTCCCGTTGGCATAAGCCGAATAACACATAACCTTTCATGTTGGCATAAGCCAGATAGCATATAACCTTTCCCGTAGGCACGAATGCCATATTTTCCTTTCCGTGGCACGAGGCCAAAAATTTTTCTTTTCGTGGCACGAATGCCATATTTTTCCTTTCCCATGGCACGTGGCCAAAAATTTTCCTTTCACGTGGCACGAATGCCATATTTTCCTTTCCCGTAGCACAAGGCCAAAAATTTTCCTTTCCCGTGGCACGAATGCCATATTTTCCTTTCCCGTGGCACAAGGCCAATAATTTTCCTTTCCCGTGGCACGAAGCCATATTTTTTTCCTTTCCCATTGCATAAACATACATAGCATATATTGTAATGAAAAACATGTCATTTATAAAACTTAATCATATCATGTAGCACATTAAAAGCATATAATTCACATAATTATGCATGTCATGTAATACATTGAAAGCATATAAGTCACATAATTATACATATCATTTAAACATTTAAAATGCGTAATTCACATAATTGAACAGTTTAGGCATTTAACAAGGACAATGAATTATACACATAAAATATGATAAGAATCCCTACCTCAATCAGCAAAATAAAGTAGATGCACAAATAGCTCGAAAGTAAAAGTCCTAATTGTACGGTTCTTCGACGCCTACAATATAAATTTAACATAATTTAGGCCTAGAGATTAAGTAGTAACTTATAATTGAAATAATTATATATATAAAATAGCCTAGTGCTTGTTAATATGTAAAAATTAACTAAAAATGTAAGTTTTGAGGTTTAATTGAAACAAGTTAAAAGTATATTTTAATTTGGTACTAAATTGAAAATTTGTAGGGTCAAATTGAAAAATTCAGAAAGTCTAAAAGTTATAGGGGTTAATTTAAAAGGCTTAAAAAATTTAAATAAAAATTTGGACTTAATTGAAACTTGTTTGGGACAAAATAGAAAATTCTAGAAACCATGAATTTGAAATTTTGGACTGAAATGAAACTTCAGCGGGTCAAATACATAAATCATCCAAAATTCTCGATTTAGCCATAATTCTATCAAATTTCCAAACTGAAGCCCCTACTCAACAGACCTCTTTCCCGTCACCCCCTTTGTCACCTTCGACTTCCCTTCGTCACCGGTGGAACCATTTCCGACAACGAAAACTCACACATACACACACTCAAAACAGACACACACACAAATACTAACGCACACACCAACAACACACACATACATTTACACAACAACACACACACCCATTTACTGCAACACACACGCACACAACACACACACATATATATAATCAACACACACTCACGCACACCCACACAAAATTTTCAAACACACGCATATATATATATACACGTCTCACACACACAATTATACACAACCCAAATTGCACACACCCATACATAACATCATCTTATCTCTATCCCTTTCTCCAATCATAAATTCAAAATCCACTTCTAATTCCCATGGATAATGGCACAACCAAAATAAGAAATGGTCATAGTATTAGATACAATGATAGAATTACTTACTGTTATGTATCTCAACTTTTGCAAAGAGTGAGGTGTATTGGCATGGATAAGAGAATAATAGCCACCAAAAATGAAAGTGGTTTGCATATATTCAAGTTTTATGACAGATCAAAGATTGTGAGAGTAAAAAATTTATATGATAAGTTGCTTGCTCATAATGGGACGTGAGTTGGAGGGATGGAAAAAAAATACTATCCTTAAAGTTTGCAAGAACATGGCCTAAAGTGGGGATAATAATTAGTACAATTGGAGATAGTGGCACTAGTGGGAATCTTATAATTAAAGTTTAGCCAATTGTAGATATAGTATAAAATTATACATATATAATTAATACAAATTATAATTGAAATAAATAAAAAATATAAGATAAGATTACATAAAAAATTTAAGGGTGTTACAATTCTAGATTGAAAAAGTCTATGGGAAAATTGAAGAAATTTATCAAAGAGCTTATCCCCGGAACTTGCTTCTCTTCGGATGAGGATTGATGTCCCCACCCCGTGTTTATCTTTTTATCTTAGCATTTTTACTTTGTCCTTTTTGTTTTATGAACTATCTTGTAAAACTCTAAATTGCACTAATGAGATTTGCTTGTTTTCTTAAAAGGGTTAAAATAGCAAGTTGGAAATGACCTTTTGGTTGAACTTGGTATTGATGGAGTATTTGATGGTAAAATACTCTATTTGCATTGTTTGATAATTGGTATGAAGTACTTGATGGTAAAAATGCTTCTCTTAATTTTTGATGCCTTGATCATTTTAATGGATGATTTGGGACATTTGTAATGTCTTATATGCATTGTTCGATGCTTGACATGTATTACTTGATGGCTCTTTAATTTTTGCTTGATGGCATTCGCAATGCCTTGATCTCTTATTTGGCTAAAATCATCTCAATTGGGTCGAACCCTTGAGAATTTACTTTGTTAGGCCTATTATTTGTTGCATATATGTTGAAAATTGTTTTTGGTGATGATATGAAAAAACTTGGCAAAATTTCTTTTCCAAGGGCTATACACATTTTCTTTAAATTTTGACGCCCGCCAAGTGTTCGATAAAATGTTTCAATGAAAGATTCATCACCTACATGATTCTCTTATTTTCAGATATCTTAAATTCTTATTGAGATCATGTTTTTGGCTAACAAAAATGAGCTTATGGATCTCTTATAATACATCTCTCCAAATTTTCTTTGGATTCTAAACTTAATTCTTTCAATGGTTGATAAATCATATTGTTGGCGCACTTTGACAAACTTGTATAATGTTTTTATCATCCTAACATTCTTTTTGATGATTCCAAAGGGGGAGAAATAGGATATTGGCTCGTTAGCTCAAAGTAGCTAATAAAAGCTTGTTATAAAAGCCATAAGTTGTGAATTATATTTAGTCCAATTGTTGCTTGATGGACTTATACTTGTCTAATGACGTTTTATTGACAGGGGGAGCTTATAAGCTCTTGAACAATATGTAAAAGCTAAGCTTTTAGCTTATGGTTAATTGCTTTTATATTATTCTTGATGTGCTTCTTGATAGGGGGAGCTTGTGCTTATCTTTGGATAATATTTACTCCCTTTCTTGGTTGCTTATGTTTTTTTTTTTTTGGAAATTTTGGTTCTTCTAAACGGTTAGATGTTTTTACCGAAAAATCATTTTTAAAATTGTCCTCCTAATATTTCTAAAAATTGCTTTGGTTTGCAATCATCAAAAAGGGGAGATTGTTTTATACATGTTTTTATCTTAATTTTGATGATTTTATTTTTACACCAAAACAATGTTTTTAATTGTTGTCCAAATACTCCTAAATGATTTAAAATGGTTTTAATATTTTCCGAAATATTTCTTCAAGTTTTATTGGACAACACTTTTAATGATTTTATGTTTATAAGTTTTTACTTCAAAACAAGTTTCCTAAATGTTATCTAAATACTCCCGATTGGTTTAAAATGTTTTTACCAAATTTTCGGAGTATTTCTTGAGTTTTATTTTCGACAAAAATTTGACAACATTTGCATCTCAAGGTCAACCGGTCGCCGTAGAGGGCAACCCGTACCTGAAGATGTATTTTGAAACAGAAAATGAGACGGAGGAGAAAGTGACCAGGTCGACCGGTCGACACCCACGTCGACCAGTACCTGGGCATTGTTTTTGAAACATAACGAAACTTTCTTGTAAAATCCTTAAGGGGGACCGGTTGGGGTGATGGTCGACCGGCCGAGGTCTATGTCGACCGGTCACCCCTTGTAAATTTGTTGTGTTCTTTTCTTTTCTCTTATCGGTCGCGACGGTCGCATCTATGGTTTGATGACAAAATTAACCGTTTGACAACAGACAACATTTCCTTAAATCATGGAGTTGATTTCTACAGACTCTTTTCTTCAATTGTCTTGCAATTTTTCAGAATTCAAGTCCCCAAGAGGAGCCTATCTTGTACAAGACATCTCCTATAAATAAAGGAAGTTCTG
The DNA here is from genome assembly GCA_016081115.2 of Rehmannia glutinosa. Taxonomy (NCBI): domain Eukaryota; kingdom Viridiplantae; phylum Streptophyta; class Magnoliopsida; order Lamiales; family Orobanchaceae; genus Rehmannia; species Rehmannia glutinosa. The sequence goes on from JABTTQ020003223.1 coordinate 30,414, forward strand.
GAGCAACCAACACAACTATTGAGATACAACACAACAAGATACACTTCAAGCAAACACTTGTTCTTCATAGTTATTATTCTTGTTGTAATTTTGCCTAGCTTATCACTTTCACATCCTTGAGGTCTAGGCTATTCTTGATTATACTTTGCACTCATATTGTAATATTCATTATTGAGTTGTAATCTTGATTTTTGGTCATCATTAAACATAAGACATCCTTGTGAGTATTCTTGTGGTAAGAATACACTTGGGTGATCTAGGTGATAGGTGTTTCAAGAGTATGGTGCTCTTGAGGTGTTGAAGAATTTGGTATTCTTCAAGATTGAAGATTGTGGTGATCTTCAAAGGTGCCGTTGAAGGAAGATTGTGGTAATCTTCAAAGGGAGATTGTGGTAATCTTCAAAGGGAGATTGTGGTAATCTCCAAAGGTGGTGTTGTTGAAGAGTGTGGTGCTCTTCAAGGTGTTGTAAATTGAATTTGTATTAATTTTGGTAATTAATAAAATTCTTTTTCTTTTTGAAATCCATCCCGGATATATTGGGGTGGTAGAGCACGTAGTCCCTAGGTGGGATGAAGCTCTATAAATCGACATGTGTTGTTTACTTTCCGCACCTTTATTATTATCTTTGAGCATTCGGTTCGAAAAAGAGGGCATAATCGAAAAGATGGAGATAATCTATTCACCCCCCCTCTAGATTATCGTAGCCGCTTGGACTTACAAAGTTTACTTAAGAAAGTTACATAAATCTGTACAGTGAAAGCATAATTAATTATTAGTCTAAGTTTCATTATTAATCAATTAATTTTTTATAGAGTTAATGAAGATTTAGACTATAAAGTCTAAAGGGACAGAAATGAGACTTATATATTTTTTTGTATAAAAATAAAAATGAACTTCAGATTTCTCGTTTTTTTAATGCAATTAACATGCTTAATGAATTAAAAGAAAATGAATTATATCCACATAAATTAAACTATTTTCACCATTAAATTTCTAGTTAGGGTGATCGGTCAATTGAAGGAATCCAAATCTCAATTTTTGAATAGATCTATATGAGCATGAATATATATATATATATATATATATATATATATATATATATATAAAAGAAAGATTTAACTAAGATAGTGAAATCTTAACATTTTATATAATTTAAACTAATCCATAAACATTTACATTTCTTAACATGCTACGTAACTAGAATCCTACTAAATTTCATAAATGAATTGATAAAATAAAATCAAACATACTAGGTATAATTAATGACTTATGGCTTATTAGTAACAATATTACTTGAAATGGCTTGTGCATTTACTATTTTATTAATCATAGTAAATAATATTTTTTTTCAAACATAAAAATTCAATTATAATAATTTAAAACCCTAATTCTATATGAAAATTAGAGAGATTACTTGTCTGGTTCGTCGAATGACTCGGATCAACTAAGATAAAATTCACTCCGACTTCTAATTAGTAGAATTTATACCTAAATTATTATATAATAGGATAGTAAAACTTAACCAAATTCAATATGAAACTAAAGAAATAATTACGAAACCTTCAAACTTTTCGGATAATTTGTACACCGCAAACTTTCCTCTTCTTTTATTTTTTTCTTTCTTTCTTCTTCTTCTCCTATTTCTTCCCTTACCCGATCTCCCTCTCACACTATATCCTTCATCAACTTTTATTTCTTTCTTTTCTTCCACTATTTTTCCCATTATCCCCACTAATTTCTCCACTATTATTTTCTTTTCTTTCTTTTCTCAACTTTTCCTTCCACTATCCACCATTTTCTCTACTTTCCATTCTTTACACATTCTTTTGATTTATTATATCTTTCTTTAAAAAAATTGGCTGTGATATTCTCATCTACTTATAAAAAGTTTCGTCCTCGAAACTTGCAACCGTATATTAATAATATCCTAATGCATGAAAATAAATCGTATATTGAGAGCTCATTGCTTACCAAATACTTGGGGATATAGAACACGCATCTCATCTTCGTGTTCCCACGTAGCTTCTTCTATAGAGTGATTCCTCTATTGGACCTTGACTAATACAACTTTCTTTCTTCTAAGCTCCTTCTCAATCTTATCCATAATTCTAAATGGTGTTTCTTCATATGTCAGATTGTCACGAATATTGAGTGACTCGTAACTTAAAATGTGTGATTGATCTGGAATGTACTTTTTAAGCATCGAGACATGAAATATATTGTGAACTCCGGATAGTGTTGGGGGTAAGGCAATTCGATATGCCAAACTACCTATCCTCTCTAAAATTTCAAATGGTCCAATATAGCGAGGACTTAACTTCCTTTTCTTTCCAAACCTCATAACACCTTTCATTGGTGCCACTTTAAGAAATATCATATCTCTAATAGAAAATTATAATAGCTTTCTTCTCTTATCGGCATAGCTCTTTTGACGGCTCTAAGCAGTTTTCATTCTTTGTCGGATTTTCTCAACTACTTCAGCGGTCTGTTGGACCAACTCAGGTCCTATTAGTTTTCTCTCACCGACTTCATCCCAATACACTGGTGATCGACACTTCCTTCCGTACAAAGCCTCATAAGGAGCCATCCCAATACAAACCTGATAGCTATTGTTATACGAAAATTCTACTAGTGGTAAAAATTTATCCCAAGTACCACTAAAATCTATCACAAATGCTCGGAGCATATCTTCAAGTGTCTGAATTGTTCTTTCTGATTGTCCATCTATTTGTGGATGAAAAGTTGTACTGAAACTCAACTGAGTACCCATAGCTCGGTGTACGCTTTTCCAAAAAGCAGAGGTAAACTTAGGGTCCCTATCTGACACATTGGCACTCCATGCAATCGAACTATCTCAGTTATATACAGTTCTGCATATTTCTCCATGTTGTACATCCTTTTTCACTGGTAGAAAATGCGCGGACTTGGTGAGATGATCAACTATAACCCAGATGGAGTCGAATCCCATTTTCGTCTTCGGTAGTCCCATAACAAAATCCATACCAATACGCTCCCACTTCCACTCATGAATCATAAGTGGTTGCAAAAGCCCTGAAGGTCTTTGATGTTCAGCCTTGACTTGTTGACATGTAAGACACCTCTGGACATATGATGCCAGATCCTTTTTCATGCCAACCCATGAAAAATGTTTGCTGAGGTCATGTTTCATCTTCGTACTCCCCGGGTGAATAGAGTAAGGAGAATTGTGAGCTTCTTTCATAATCTCTAGCTTCAAATCCTCATTGTTGGGGACTACGAGTCTATTACCCAAACGTAAAGTTCCATCTGTTGAGATCACATAATCATGTCGCTTTTCTTCAATGACCTCTGAACGAATCTTGTTTAACTTTGGGTCATCTAGTTGTGTAGTTTTTATCCTTTCCAGAATTGACGGTTGTAAAGTCATGGTAGCCAAATAACTCATCTTTTCTCGGGGAATAATTTCCAACTCAAAGTTTTGTATGTACTTTAACAACGGTTGTTGAACCACATGCAAAGTATTTTAGACTTTTATGATCTGTGTAAATTTCGCACCTAGCCCTATATAAATAGTGTCGCCATATCTTTATGGCAAAAACCACAGTTGCTAATTCCAGATCGTGAGTTGGATAATTTTTCTCATAATCCTTCAGTTGTCTAGAAGCGTACGCAATTACTTTCCCATGTTGTATAAGAACACAACCTAAACCCTTTAGCGATGCATCACTATAGATAATGAAACCATCAATCCCATTTGGCAGTGTAAGAATTGGAGTCGTCGTCAATCTTTCTTTCAACTCGTTAAAGCTCTTTTCACACTTGTCATCCCATTGAAACTTAATGTTTTTCCTCGTTAGTTGAGTTAGTGGAGCGGAGATCTTAGAGAAACCCTCAATGAATCTTCTATAGTAACCAGCTAACCCAAGGAAACTGCAGATCTCTCCTACGTTCTTTGGTGTAGGCCAATTTTTCACCACCTCAACCTTGCTAGATCTACGAAATCCCTCTCAAGAAATAATATGTCCCAAGAAAGGAACACTGTCTAACCAGAACTCGCATTTACTGAATTTTGCAAATAACTTTTTCTCTCGGAGTCTCTGTGTTCGCCTATATTTTTAGCTTCACCGCAAGTGTACGGTGTTCGTTATCGAATAGGGTAGCAAGGTCGTATCCACGGAGACTAATAAATCAATAGGCTAAGTATTGAACCAAGATAGTTTTACTTTTATTTAGACGATCAATATTTGATGGTTGTTGTTTTGAGATTAAGACAATTTAAATCACTAAAACACGAAAATAAGATAACACAAATGAAAAGAAGTATCAAGATGATGAAATGGATTTCGAGTTAAGGTTTCGATTAATAATCCTCTTGTTGTCCGATTAAATCAAAGCCAAGGTTATTATCAATATTCCTATAAGACGATCACAAAGCTATTTTATCCCCCTCTCGAGATGTATATAAAATGTAGATTGAAATATCCATGCTAGCATCTCTACTCAACACTAGATACACAACTCCCAAAAGCATCAAAGATCAAATGTCCTCACAATATTCGCAAACCTCTCGATTCATGCAAATATTCATGTCAAGTACTCAAGATCTAATATTGAAACTCATCTCTCGAATTATGAATCAATATATCAAACAAGTTAAATCATTGGCCAAGTGATAAAACAAGAATAAGAACAAAGTACTCAAATAGGCTTCAAGACAATAACTTCAACTAAGATTAAAACATTCAACAAGAATTCATTAATCTACTTCCAAAACCCTAAATCACAAGAGTTTAGCTACACATGATTAAACAAGTTACACACAAAGTGTTCAAAGTCATTACAAATGAAACTAAAAGAGTGAAACTAAAAGAGAAGCAAGAAAACTTAGGAACGCCGACAATCTCTCGATGTATCTCTCGTTCTTCAAGCTCCGATGCAACCCGATTATCTCCTTGATGTCTCCTTCCAAGAGTTTACTCTTATCTTGTGTTGTAGATCCCAAAAAATGCAGAATTTCTCTCGTGTGCGCCCCAAAAAGCCTTTTTATACTCCCCATCATGTTTAGGGCTTAATCTTTGCAGATTATGGGATTCAGCCAGAGACGCACGGGGTGGCGCCCACGCACGGGTTACCCGTGCGCCACCCCCGCCGGAATACCCCAACTCTGTAGGGCGCACGGGTGGTGCGCGTCGAGCACGGCCTACCCGTGCGCCACTCCGGTGAGATATCCCGACTCTCTGTAGGGTGCACGGGCTACCCGTGCGCCATCGCAGCTTCAATCAACCTTATACGGGGTGCACGGGTGGTGGCTTGAGGCACGCCTAACCCGTGTGCCCCTGTTTCTTCCGTGAACGCTCAACTTTCGCTCTTTTAGGCTTCATGTTTCGTATATCCACTCAATTCTCGCGTTTCTACTTTGCTTTCCTCATATTCTTATTCAATTAGCTTCAAATATCATGAAATTCCTACAAAATAAGCAAAGTGTAATATCTTTTCCACAAGGAGTGAATATGTAACATTTAACGCGAGTATATGCATGTTTACTTATCATTATAGCTCGAAATACACATCGAAACACATGTAAAATTCACACTTATCAAAATCCCCAAAACTTAAACCGTTGACCGTCCCGATCAACAATTTTTTTGAAAACACGATAAGCGAGCAGGGAGATAAGAATAAAAGCGCACACAACGGATCCAAAAAGAAATTCATATTATTCATCATGAATGTCAAGCAACATACCAATCAAGCCTCAAATATCGATCAAAGAACACGCCTCAAGTAAAACAAAGTGAAATGCTCAATTCCAACTCTCAAAGTTACGTGTATACTCTCATCTCTCGAGGATATAGGACGTGTTTACGCTCAAATCAGTTCGATGTCGCAAAATTACCATAGGCTTGCAATTCGTCTCATATCTCCGCCACTAGAGTGTATGCAATTTGTGAATCAAAAAGGACTTTCTCATTTGGTTGTAATGAAAGCTCTTTGGTTTGGGTAGGAAATTTTGGATAAAGTGACTCAAACTCGAGTATATAGACCGATGAGCATATCAATCATTTTCATTACAATCCCATATGCTACTCCAATTATCCCTCATTTTTATCGACTTCATTTATCTCCATTTCTTTTCTTTCTTTTGAGAAACGCCTCCATTCACAATCCTTCGCCCTCCAAGGTTTATCAAATTTTCAATCAATTTTTTTTTCATTTGTGCATTTTCAACACTTTTTATTCAACTCCTTTCCTTCCTCTTTATGTCCCATTTAACCAAGTATGCCCACTTATCCTACTTTTCAATTCCCACCCATTCATCCTCATTCATTCCTTTACTCAACGCTATACATTCGAGATTAAGGTGATGGATATATTAAGATCAAGGGTTAAATTTTGTGGTTATCAAAGAAAAATAGGCTATAGGCTCAACTTGGCTAACTAGGAATTTCAACATCTTTAGGTAGGTAAAAGGCTTGAAAGGCTAGCAAAGATGGCCTTTAATCACATTCACAATTCGCATACAACATGTGGCCTTGACAGAGATACCCAAGCAAGTTCTAGAATTCTAACAACATGGTGATACACTCAAATCACAACAAAGGCTGCGCAAGATACAAGCGGTAAGAAAGGCTCAAAAGCTCACGAGGCTTGCAATTATGTAATTCAAAGCATCAAACCAAGTTTTCCATATCAACATGCTCAATGTCATCTATTCAAGGCTCAATCAACTCATTACCAACATCCAATCCCAACAATATGAATTTTCAATCAACACACACAAATAGCAAGTTGCAACATGCCCGGTCAACTCACTCTCTAACTACTAAAAAAACAATAAACATGCTAAAGCTATAAACGTGCTCTAATGCAAATGCAACCTAGCATGCTCTAATGCAACTATATGAAAACACAAAATGCATGAACCTTTTTTTTTTTTTTTGTATCCACACTTTTCATATATTAAAATACTATCTCTCCCCCCAAACTTGAATGAAATTATAGTGTCCTAAGGGGAAAAATAGAATTTCAATAACGAAAAGTGGGGATATACCTGAATAAAAACACACAAAAATGAAACAAAAACACACAAATCACACTCATAAAAAGAAATACACAAATCAAATCACTCAAATCACACAACTATGAAACTAAACACACACAAAAAGAAAAGTCACACGAAAAACCGTTGGGTTGCCTCCCAACAAGCGCTATATTTAACGTCTTTAGCTTGCGCTTTGTTTTGTTAACTTACGGATCGCGCAAGGTGGTGGATGTCACCTCTCTTGATTCCTCGGTGGAAATAGTGCTTAATCCGTTGGCCGTTTACCATGAAAGTCTCGCATTCTTTTGTCAACAATTCTACAATCCCAGGTGGATTCAACACTTTCTTTATCACAAATGGCCCCGACCACTTAGACTTGAGTTTTCCGGGGGAAAAATTTAAGGCGTGAATTGTATAGAGCACCGGTTCTCCGGTAAAAACTCTCTTTTCTTGATCATCTTATCATGCCACCTCTTGGTTCTTTCCTTGTAAATTCGGGAATTTTCGTATGCTTCATCCCGAAATTCTTCCATCGATTCAAATGGAGCAACCTTTCCTCACCGGCTTTTACGAAAATCCAGATTCGATTTCTTGACCGCCCAAAATGCTTTGTGCTCCAATTCTACCGGCAAATGGCACGACTTTCCAAAGACAAGTTGATATGGAGATGTGCCCAACGGTGTCTTATATGCGTCCGGTATGCCCACGAGCATCATCTAATTTTAACGCCCAATCCTTTCGGTTGATGTTTACCGTCTTTTCAAGGATTTGTTTGATCTCGGTTAGCCATACCTTGTCCGTTGGCTTGTGGATGATATGCCAATGCAACTTTATGTTTGACCCCATATTTTGCCAACAAGTTGCTCATCAATTTGTTTACAAAATGCGACCCTCCATCACTAATTAAAGCTCTTGGGGTGCCGAATCTAGTAAAGATATTTTTCTTAAGAAATCGCATTACAACCGAGCATCATTTGTTTTGGAAGGAATTGCTTCTACCAACGTGATACATACTCTCTGACCCGATTAGAATATATTGATAACCCGAAGACGATGGAAATGGGCCCATAAAGTCAATTCCCCACACATCGAACAACTCCACTTCAATTACATTGGTCATTGGCATCTCGTGATTCCGTGAAATGTTTCCCGTTCACGACACTGTCACATTGTTGCACAAACAAATAAAGTCATTAAATAAAGTGGGGGCCAATATAGCCCACTTTGCAATACCTTCACTGCGGTGCGAGTGGGACCAAAATGTCGCCGGATGGTGAAGAGTGACTTTGTTGTAGGACTCCTCCCATTCTTCTTGAGGCACGCATCTCCTTATGATTTTATCCGCGCACCTCTTAAAGAGTAGGGGTCATCCCACATGTATAACTTTACATCATGTAAGAATTTCTTCTTTTGATACGGTGATATTTCCGGGAGGTAGAACTCCGGTACCTGCCAAGTAGTTGACAAAGTCCGCATACCATGGGAACTTTGCCTCAAGCATGAGTAATCTTTCATCAGGAAACTCCTCTTTTATCAATCCCATACCTCCTTTTGCTCCTTCTTGATTTTCTAATCGAGACAGATGGTCTGCTACCACGTTCTCGCATCATTTTCGGTCCTTGATTTCCACGTCAAACTCTTGCAACAATAAGATCCATCGAATCAACCTCGGTTTCGCATCCTTGTCAAAGAGGTATTTGATAGCCGCATGGTCAAGTATGCACAATCGTCTTCGCCCGATCAAGTAAGATCGGAATTTATCGAATGTGAAAACAATCGCCAACATTTCTTTCTCGATTGTGGTATAAGTTCATTTGAGCATCGGCCCAACGTTCGACTTGCATAGTAGATGGATCGGAACAATTTTTCCCTCTTTTGACCAAGAACAGCCCCAACAAAGATAGTCGCTTGCATCACACATTAGCTCAAATGGTTGGCACCAATGGGGCGACGAGTATAGGTGCGGTCACTAATCTTTGTCTTCAACATTTCGAACGCCTGCAAACATTCATTGGAAAAAATGAAAGCAAAAGATCTTTTTCTAGCAATTGGCTCAAGGGCTTAGAAATTTTAGAAAAGTCACGGATAAACCTTCGTAAAATCCGGCATGGCCCAAGAAGCTCGAATGGCTTTCGTTTGTGGGAGGTGGTAGCTTCTCAATTGCTACAATCTTTGCCCGATCAACTTCCAAACCTGAGAAGAGACTCGATGACCAAGTACAATGTCATCGCGTACCATAAAATGGCACTTTTCCCAATTTAGTACTAGATTGGTCTCTTCACATTTTGCAAAACTAAGGAAAGATTGTGAAGACAATTATCAAAAGAATCACCGAACACAGAGAAATCGTCCATAAACACCTCCATAACTTTTTCAATAAGATCGTGAAATATAGCCATCATACAACGTTGGAAAGTGGCGGGCGCATTACATAAACCAAATGGCATACGATTGAAATGCAAATGTGCCATACGGACATGTAAATGTTGTTTTCTCTTGGTCTTCCGGCGCAATCATGATTTGATTGTACCGGAATAACCATCTAAAAAGCAATAATAATCATAACCGCAAGACGATCCAACATCATATCGATAAAGGGGAGGGGAAGTGATCTTTTCGAGTGGCATCATTAAGTTTTCTATAATCAATACATATTCGCCACCCGGTAACAATTCTAGTAGCAATTTGTTCCTCATTTTCATTTTTCACCTGTTACCCCCCTTTTTTTGGCACCACTTGTACTAGGACTCACCCATGAACTATCGGATATCGCATAAATGATCCCAACATCCAACCATTTCAACACTTCCTTCCTAACCACATCTTGCATAATAGGGTTTAGTCGTCTTTGGTTTTTTCGATGGTTTATAAACATCTTCCATCCGAATTTTATGCATCACAATGGATGGACTTATGCCTTTTAAATCGATTTATAGACCATCCTAGTGCCGACTTATGTTTTCATAAAACCCTTAACAGTTTATCAAGTTGGGTAGGAGTGAGAAGAGAAGAAACGATTACGGATTTGCATTATTTGTCCCTAGGAATGCATATTTGAGGTGTTCGGGTAATTGCTTGAGTTCGGAGGTGGTGGTGTCATTTCGATCTCACGCACGGGCTGCCCATGCTCAAGACGGCCGGGCGTGCGTTCTTGAGAGAGTCTCATCCGTCCTTGACATCACGCACGGGCAACCCGTGCGTGGACGCATGGGTGGTGCGTTCTGTAAGTTTGGCTCCTTATTTCTGGCTTTTGCGTTCTCGCCTCTTGCGCTTATTAGGTAATTCCTGCATATGATCTAAGGCACAAACATAGTCGTACAAATCTTGGTTATCAAAATCAAGTACAACACTCGTCATTGAGCACGAGTGGGCTGACCAAATTCCAAATCATCGTAGACAATGTATGATCAACATAATCCTCAATGCATGAACTAACTATATCCAAAAATTACAATTCTCTACCGAATCATGAAATTTCATTGCCTTATATATAGAAAATAAAACATGCTCATCATTAACACGTAATGTGAGCTCCCTTTTGCACATCTATTAAGGCTTTACCCGTTTGCTAAGAAAGGGCGTCCAAGTATCGGTGGAATGTCTCGATCTTCGTCCATATCCAAAACCAAGAAATCACGGGAATATAAATTTATCAACTTTTACCGATCGTCTTCAATAATTCCCTTTGGATACGTAAGTGATCGGTCCGCAAGTTGCAATGTCACCGTAGTAGGTTTCACGTCGCCTAATCAAGTTTCACGAAAATGGACAAAGGCATCAAATTAATACTTGCCCCCAAATCACATAACGCTTTATTAAAGAAATTACCACCAATAGCACAAGGGATAGTGAAACTCCCCGGATCTTTCGAGTTTTTTGTGGTAGCTTGGCTTTGGATAATTGCACTACACTCTTAGTCAAATTCATCGTTTCATAGCTTGTCATCTTCCGCTTTTTTGACATAACATCTTTAAGAAATTTCGCATAGTTCGGCATCTGTTCTAATGCGTCTGCAAAAGGAATGTTAATGTGCAATTTCTTAAATATATCAAGGAATTTGGCAAATTGATCATCAAGCTTTTTCTTTTGAAATCTTTGAGGAAAGGGGAGAGATATAGGCAACTTAGATAAATTCGAGCTAGATGATGATTTTAGCTTTCCCATTTTTGTTTGTTCCGCCTCTTTGTTCTCTTCTTTCCCATTTTCTTCAATATCATCCTTCATCACGGAGTCTCTTGTTTCTGGCCTAGATGTTTCATCCGAAAGTTTCGGATTCCCAGATTTTTCTTTAGGCCCCTCATATTCCTTACCGCTTCGTAAACGAATCGCCTTGCATTGTTCCTTAGGATTCATTTCCGTATTACTTGGAAATTGACCCTTTTGATGTTGACCACCCACAATTGTAGCCAATTGACCCATTTGAGTCTCCAGATTCTTTATTGAGCTTGTCACTTGTTGTTCCAACTTATCCATCCGAAGGTCTTGCTTAGCGAGGCGGCTCCTCGTGTCATTCATGAAAGCATTCGATTGATTTATGAAAGAGGTGAGTGCATCTTCCAACGACGATTTGCCTTCCCCATTACCGCCTCCACTTGAAGTATGAAATCCCGGCGGAGGTTGTAACACATTCTTTGTATTTGCATAGGAAAAATTTTCATGATTTCTCAACCCTGGATGGTAGTGCGTTGGGTTTGAATTATTCGGAAATTCTTGAAATTCGATTATTCACATAACTTACCTCTTCCATCGGATATAGAAGAGCTTCACTACCCGTGCTCGTATCTGCTTCTGGCCCCTTCGTAAATACATTCAATTGAGTTGTCAAAGCCGCTACTTGTGCCGACAATGTTTTGATAGGGTCTGATTCTGAGATTTCGGCTACTCGTTGTACATTGGATCTTTCAGATGGCCATTGGTAGCTGTTCATGGCCATTTCCTCAAGAAGATTTAAGGCATCTTGTGGAAACCTTGCCAACAAAGCTCCTCCATTTGCGGCATCAACAAAGGCCCTCGTTTGCCCCATTAGACCATTGTAAAAGAAACATAAGCTGTTGATCCTCCAGGAAAGCCGTGTTGTGGACATCTTCTTAACAAATCCCTAAATCTTTCCCAAGCCTCGTACAAAGGCTCGGAGTCAAATTGTCGGAATTGAGTGATCTCACTTTTGAGTGCAAAGTTTTGCTTGGTGGAAAGAATTTAAACAAAAACTTTTGGCTCAAATCATCCAAGTGCTCACACTTCCTTGCGTCAAAGTACCCAACCAATTTCTCGCCTTATCCCGTAAAGAGAATGGGAATAGGCGCAATCTTATGGCGTCATCCGAGACTCCGTTCATCTTGATCGTATTGCATATTTGGATAAAATGGGCAAGGTGAGAGTTAGGATCTTCATTGTTGCAAACCCCCAAAGCGATTCTGTTGCACCATATTGATTAGTGCGGTTTGAGCTCGAAGTTGTTGGCATTGATGGGAATATGGGCAATACCACCGTAATTACGATTCGTTTGTGGTCGAAAGTAATCACGAATGGCTTCTTTGTTGAACCGGTATCGGTAACTTTCGTTTCCACCATTGTTTGGCGGTATTGGTAACTCATTCAAATCCCCATTATCGGATTGTGTTGTCTTTCATTTTCGTCTAGTGGTAGCTTGATTCTCTCGCGAAAGCCTCAACTTCCGGTATGAGCGGTATTAAGTCCCCGCTTGGAGCGCGTGTTCATACACTACCTGGACCAAACTAGAAGAAACAAGTCAAATAATGTGGAATTCAAGTCACAAAAAAAAAAAAACAAAATAAATAATAAAGAAAAATGTCTAAATTAAGAATAATTCTATCTATCGCAATATTAGCACCAAAAATTGTATTAGTCCGGCAACGGCGTCAAAAACTTGTTCGCCTATATTTTTAGCTTCATCGCAAGTGTACGGTGTTCGTTATCGAATAGGGTAGCAAGGTCGTATCCACGGAGACTAATAAATCAATAGGCTAAGTATTGAACCAAGATAGTTTTACTTTTATTTAGACGATCAATATTTGATGGTTGTTGTTTTGAGATTAAGACAATTTAAATCACTAAAACACGAAAATAAGATAACACAAATGAAAGAAGTATCAAGATGATGAAATGGATTTCGAGTTAAGGTTTCGATTAATAATCCTCTTGTTGTCCGATTAAATCAAAGCCAAGGTTATTATCAATATTCCTATAAGACGATCACAAAGCTATTTTATCCCCCTCTCGAGATGTATATAAAACGTAGATTGAAATATCCATGCTAGCATCTCTACTCAACAATAGATACACAACTCCCAAAAGCATCAAAGATCAAATGTCCTCACAATATTCGCAAACCTCTCGATTCATGCAAATATTCATGTCAAGTACTCAAGATCTAATATTGAAACTCATCTCTCGAATTATGAATCAATATATCAAACAAGTTAAATCATTGGCCAAGTGATAAAACAAGAATAAGAACAAAGTACTCAAATAGGCTTCAAGACAATAACTTCAACTAAGATTAAAACATTCAACAAGAGTTCATTAATCTACTTCCAAAACCCGGAAATCACAAGAGTTTAGCTACACATGATTAAACAACTTACACACAAAGTGTTCAAAGTCATTACAAATGAAACTAAAAGAGTGAAACTAAAAGAGAAGCAAGAAAACTTAGGAACGTCGACAATCTCTCGATGTATCTCCGTTCTTCAAGCTCCGATGCAACCCGATTATCTCCTTGATGTCTCCTTCCAAGAGTTGACTCTTGTCTTGTGTTGTAGATCCCAAAAAATGCCAGAATTTCCTCTGTGCGCCCCCAAAAAGCTTTTTATACTCCCCATCATGTTTAGGGCTTAATCTTTTGCAGATTATGGGATTCAAAGATAGACGCACGGGTGGTGCGCCCACGCACGGTTACCCGTGCGCCACCCTCTTGGAATATCCCAACTCTCTCGTAGGGCGCGACGGGTGGTGCGTCGGAGCACGGCTTACCGTGCGCCACTCCGGTGAGATATCTTGACTCTTCAGTAGGGGCGCACGGGTGGTGCGCCATGCATGGGCTACCCGTGCGCCATCTTTGCAGCTTCAATCAACCTTATACGGGGGTGCACGGGTGGTGGCTTGAGGCACGCCTAACCGTGTGTGCTGTTTTTAGTGAACGCTCAACTTTCGCTCTTTTAGGCTTCATGTTTCGTATATCCACTCAATTCTCCGCGTTTCTACTTTGCTTTCCTCATATTCTTATTCAATTAGCTTCAAATATCATGAAATTCCTACAAAATAAGCAAAGTGTAATATCTTTTCCACAAGGAGTGAATATGTAACATTTAACGCGAGTATATGCATGTTTACTTATCATTATAGCTCGAAATACACATCGAAACACATGTAAAATTCACACTTATCACTCTGCAATACTAGTCTTAAATGTTGTTCGTGATCTTCCTTCGACTGAGAATAAATAAGGATATCGTCAATAAAGACTATGGCGAATTTATCAAGATAATCAGAAAATACTCGATTCATTAAGTCCATGAATGCGGCTGGAGCATTAGTCAAACCAAAAGGCATGACAAGGAATTCATAGTGACTGTAGCGAGAACGAAATGCAGTTTTTGGGATGTCTTCTTCTCGAATGCGTAATTGATGGTATCCTGATCTCAAATCGATCTTAGAAAAATATCTAGCACTCTGGAGTTGGTCAAATAGTTCCTCAATTCTTGGAAGAGGATATTTATTCTTGATGGTCACCTTATTAAGTTCACGATAATCAATACACAATCTCATAGTCCAATCCTTCTTTTTGACAAATAAGACTGGTGCACCCTAAGGTGAGAAACTCGGTCTAATGAATCCTTTATCGAGCAAATCCTGTAGTTGTTTCTTAAGTTCTTTCGATTCTGCAGAGCCATTCGATAGGTGCCTTAGATATTGGAGTCGTTCAGGCACTAACTCTATGACAAATTCCACCTCTCTTTCTGGTGGAACGCCATGAAGATCCTCAGGAAATACATCAGGATATTCATAGACAATAGAAATTTGATCAATAGAGGGACAATCCTTGGAAACTTTAGTTATCAAGGTTAGATAGGCTTCACAACCTTTGTTCGGGAGTTTACGAGCATTCATAGTTGAGATGATGGGGTTGATAGGTTTTGATGAGAGTCCCTGAAAGAATAATTGAGAGTCTTGAAGAGGATAAAAGACTACCCTTCGAGCTCGACAATCGATGGTTGCGTGATGTTTGGACAACCAATCCATTCCTAGAATGACATCAAAGTCATGAATATTCAACCCAATAAGATCAGCAGATAACTCTCTCCCATCAATAGAAACTGGACAATTAGAGTAAACTAAGGCTGAGTTCATGACATCCCCTGAGGGAGTTGATATGCTGAAAAGAGTGTCCAACAAAGTAGCATAATCAGACACGTTCATAGCAAATTTGGAGTTCACGAAAGAGTGCGAAGCACCATAATCAATTAACACATAAGCAGGTATACCACAAACATTCATAGATCTTACAAAATAATTACATACTCAAAACATGCATGAACATAATGATATGAAATTCGAAAGAAAAAAAAATGCAAGAATTAGTTTGTTACTAGCCACCACATCATTCTTCATAAACCTGCTTTTGCGTCATTGTGAACACTCTAGCACGAGTGGGATTCTTCCTCTCCGGGCAATTTAATGCTATGTGTCCAGGCTTCTTGCAAATAAAACAAACTCATGTACCAAACAAACATTCTCCCCGATGTGCCTTGCCGCATTTAGTGCAAACAGTCGTTAGTTGTTTACTATGTGAGGCACTCTGTGGAACTTGTACTTGCTTTCTTTTCTAACTATTATTATTCCAAACATTTAGGTTCTCTCTCTTAAACTTTTGTCCTCCTTGTCGGATCCTCATCTCTTCCCGATTAACAGATTGAGCCCTTTCCACCAACATAGCTTTGTAGATAACCGTGATAAGTAGTAAGCTCAAAAGGAGTCGGCTGCAAGCTTGATTTGGGATCGGAGCCCTTCTTCAAATTGTTTGGCTCTTTGTTCCTCAGTAGCAACCAAGTCAGGAGCAAATTTGGACAATTTGGCAAATTCCGCTTCATATTCGGCCACCGTACGGTTCCTTTGTTCCAACTGTATAAATTCTCTTTCCTTCTGTTGGCGAACACTCCTCGGAAAATACTTATCATAAAAGACTTATGTGAACCTTTTCCAAGTAAAGGGTATAGTGTCGCCCTCGATCTGACATTGCACCATCCTCCACCAATCATATGCATCGCCTCGCAGCACAAATGTTGCATAGTTAACACGTTCGCTCGTCAAGACAATCAATTACGAAAAGATTTTTCGCATCTCGATGAAGTCATCCCTCGCCCGATAGGATCAGTGGTACCCACAAAAGATGGCGGGGATAACCTAAGAAAGTCCGATAACCAGTTTCTTTCAGGCACGTCAGCGCGTCTAGTCTAATTAATATCACCAAATGTAGTCAAAGCTTGCAAGAGAGCCTCGCGGTCGGGGAGTCCCTTGAACATTGTTGGTGTTGGAACCATTGCCATCTTGGTGAGTCGGCGAGTGTTGCGATTTATTTTATATTAATTGAAATAAGTTTGTTAAGTTCATTAAATTCTCGCAATCATATGTTCCATTCTAATATTATTTTCTAACTTAATGTAAGTAATCATTAGCATTCTCCGATACGATCACGGTAAAAGTTAATGCGGAATAGTATCATTATAACAATCACGTTGGATTTTGAAGTAAAATAATGTGAATAATTTTATTTGCATATAATCCGATTTAAGAAAAAAATATCAAGTTCATATATCTTCTATTCGATCCAAACAACAATCAATTTCATACAGGCATACATTTCATAGAAACAAAATATATATCAACTAATAATGATAGTAAATATAATCCTTACCGAACTGCGGAGGGATATGCTCGAAGCGCGACTTAGAACCCATGACTTATTGACTTGAGACATTTTTTTTTAAATAAAATATTTTGAAGTCTACAGAACCGATTTTAAAAACCTCTTCTCTGATACCACAAAATGTAGCACCTTCTAGCTTATTGAATTTTAATGCGAAAATAAGTAATTATAATAAAAATACTCTAAAGATTTCTTAAAAATACGGAATAATTAAAACTTTACTTAGTTTCAAAGTTTGCAGCGGAAATAAAGACTAATAATTGATACAATTATAAATCCAGAAACATCCATAATGAAATGAAAATGACAGTTAACATCCCAATAGAAATAAAAATTCAAACCTTTATATATATATATATATATATATTTAGAAAACTTGAAAGACATGAAAATCATGAAAGACGTGGGTTCGCGAGTCACTGTGTTGCGCCATCTCCTTTCTCATCAGGGTTCTCATCTGAAAATATTAAACATTCGTGGGGTGAGCTTAACGAAGCTCCACAAGTAATCTCATGCATGAATGCATGCCTAATGCAATAATATAACATTTACCTTAAAACTTTTCATTTTCTTTATTTAAAGATTTCTTTAAGACGCGAGCTCACTTGGTGGCACATTGTTCTAATTAGGGTCGCAGTGGGCCTTGTTATTTGGAACCCGATTAATATTTTGCCCGAAGGCCCATTTCTTTTCATTTTTGCCCGAAGGCCCATTTTTCATAAACATTAACTTTTCCGCAAGTGGCACATAGTCGGAACGCCGGTCCCCTACGCCCATTTCCCACTCACTCCAGCATCATAGAACAATGTGCACCCATTTCTTTAAAAATATAATTAAAATTAAACCCGCATAAATTTAACTTTACTATTTTTTTAATGCTCGTGAAATGCTATGAACATACATTAACATGATGCATAAAACTAAATGATGAAACTTGAATTGAATACAAAAATAAACCTAAAAGCATAAACATAATAATTAAAACACATTAACCCAAACAAATTAAAAGAAGACCTTACATTCAACTAATCAGAGAAAATCTTACTTGCAACTAATTAGGAAACCCATACATTCATTTATATATATATATAAGTTTTAATTCATAAATTTATATGTAAAAGTCTATTTTAAAATTCTAATTATAACACGTAAGTTTACTTAAGAAAGTTACATAAATCTGTACAGTGAAAGCATAATTAATTATTAGTCTAAGTTTCATTATTAATCAATTATTTTTTTTATAGAGTTAATGAAGATTTAGACTATAAAGTCTAAAGGGACAGAAATGAGACTTATATATTTTTTTATATAAAAATAAAAATGAACTTCAGATTTCTCGTTTTTTAATGCAATTAACATGCTTAATGAATTAAAAGTAAGGGTGTGCACGGTCAGGAGATTTAGAAATCTCGAAGCGTCCCAGTTCGGAGATCCCAAAATTAAATCTCGTAAGCGAACCATAAAAAAATCTTCGTCCGAAAGTTCGGGACGGAGATTCGATTCTAATGGGACGGTGCGGCAGTTCGGGACGGTTCGGAGAAATGGAGATTCAAATATTTCACAAATAAAACACACAAAAAAGATGGGAAAGAAAAATCAGAGTAAAATCATTAAACGGTTATACTTTCAATCTATTTTTAGTGAAATTTCAAAAATACATACTAAAACTATACGAGTTTAACTTTTTGATAATTTATATTTAACTTGTACATAAAATTTCTTTAATTCATATTTAAGTGCTAAAATTTTAATATTGTAATTCTAAATCTTTCTTTCATGATATAGACTATAGTACTATACCATATTAGTTTAATATATATCAGTTTAACTTTTAAATCATTTTTATCTAATTTATAGTCGAAAGTATTGATTTTTCGTTTTGGATTTTAACATAATATGTTTCAGATATTATGTTATTCATATTAGTGGTAAATTAAAGTCTAGAATCTCAAAGAATGACAAATTTAGTAGCCTCTATTACACAATAATATTCTATAATCTTGGCATATTGCCATGGGCTCTTGACTTAGGAAAAATATAATTGACTAATAACTTTGATAAACTAATATTAAACAAAAATATATAATCTCAATGTCTTAATTTCTTGGTTAGACGATTACTCTAGTTTATGTGCAATGTACTAATCATTTAAACTAATTATAATTCAATTAATTTTATTGATTAGAGGATACGTCTAGTTATGATCCTTAATAAGTAAAATATCAACAAATTAAATATTTTCTTTAAATCAAATGTGATTTTATAATTTAATTTATTGGGTTCATTTAAATAAATTAATATGACATAACTATTAATGGATAAAATATATATTCAAATATTCATTTGATATATTGATAAAATATGCCAAATTTTTAATTTGATAATTTTTAGTATTATATAGCATTGAATTTCAAAGGAATATTTAGTTAATTTAATATCAAAATATAAATAAGATAAAAATATTATATATGTATATATAAATATTATTTAAAAATCGGATTACGGTTTCGGATATTTGGTTCGATGCGGTTCTCGATGCGGATATTTGAAAAATCTCGAACCGCAAGTGCCATGAAAATTTTTGGTACGATTCGGTTCGGGAAAAGTCAAAATTTAATGGATATTTTCGGTTCGAATATTTTTTGGTTCGGGTTCGGTGATCTCCAAGTCCCGTGCACACCCCTAATTAAAAGAAAATGAATTATATCCACATAAATTAAACTATTTTCACCATTAAATTTCTAGTTAGGGTGATCGGTCAATTGAAGGAATCCAAATCTCAATTTTTGAATAGATCTATATGAGCATGAATATATATATATATAAGAAAGATTTAACTAATATAATGAAATCTTAATGTTTTATATAATTTAAACTAATCCATAAACATTTACATTTCTTAACTTACTACGCAACTAGAATCCTACCAAATTTCATAAATGAAATGATAAAATAAAATCAAACATACTAGGTATAATTAATGACTTCTGGCTTATTAGTAACAATATTGCTTGAAATGGCTTGTGCATTTACTATTTTATTAATCATAGTAAAAAATATTTTTGTTTTCAAACATAAAAATTCAATTATAATAATTTAAAACCCTAATTCTATATGAAAATTAGAGAGATTACTTGTCTGGTTCGTCGGATGACTTGGATCAACTAAGATAAAGTTCACTCCGACTTCTAATTAGTAGAATCTATACATAAATTGTTATATAATAGGATTAGTAAAACTTAACCAAATTCAATATGAAACTAAAGAAATAATTACGAAACCTTCAAATTTTTAGGATAATTTGTACCGCAAATTGGATTATATTACTTGTAATTTCCTTGTTTCCTCCTTCCTTTCCTCTCCTTCTTCTTTTTCTCTCTCTTTCTTTCCTCTTCTTTTATTTTCTTTCTTTTCTTCTTATATTCTCATATTTCTTCTCTTGCCCGATCTCCCTCTCACACTATACCCTTCATCAACTTTTATTTCTTTCTTTTCTTCCACTATTTTTCCCATTATCCCCACTAATTTCTCCACTATTATTTTCTTTTCTCAACTTTTCCTTCCACTATCCATTCCACTATCCCCTATTTTCTCTATTTTCCATTCTTTACACATTCTTTTGAATTATTATATCTTTCTTTAAAAAATTTGGATGTGACAAATATTCTCAAAGAATATAGTATTCCTTAACTCAATTATGGTACCAACTACCATTTCCGAATTTTCTGACTTATGTACCATAAAACGATATGCACTACTGTTAAGTGCATAACTTATAAACACGCAATCGACCATTTTAGGACCGATTTTAACTTGCTTTGGTTTATGTATTGCAAACTTAGCCAAACACCCCCACACTTTAAGGTATTTATAAGAAAGCTTACGATTTTTCCATAATTCTTAAGCAGTCTTATCTTTCCTTTTAAGTGGGATTTTATTTAATATGTGGTTGGCCGTTAAAACAGCTTTCCCCCACATATTCTGAGTTTCTTTGTTCAACTCTGAATTACCCCAGAACTTACACAGCTCATGATCTTTTCATTAGCATTAGAATGCTTTTAGTTGTTATATTATTGTTAGAGCCTCGTTCCAACAATACCATTAGAACTTCGTTCAAACAAATTTCATTAATTGTTCCAACAATTTTGTTCGAACCATTTACAATGATTGTGACCTTAGATGTTGTCACACCTTCTACAACATTTCATACCTCACTTGGTTCTGAAACTGTCTTCAGTGTTACAACACCCTTGGCATCACCTCAAACCGTACTTGATATTGTGTTTGCCTCAAGTGTTACAATATTTTTGGCAACACCTCCTGCAAGTGTCTTTCAGTATCTGCTTCTGGTGTTACAATACCTCAGACAATGTCTGCTTCTGGTGTTACAACACCTCAGACAACACTTTCTGTAACACTTAAATATGCAACTGAAGCTTGAAAGCCAAAATTGAGACAGAAAGTATGGTTATACCCCCGTAGTCACTGGATCCATTAGAATTCTTAAAAAGTATTCTAACACAGTTTTCTCGAGTCTCTACCAAGACTTTCATGGATTTAGCTTTAGACCTTCGATTGCTTTCTTTGATTTTCAATCGAATAATCAGGCCACCAATCCAATTTCCTTCCGGTTATGCATTTAGAAATTTATGAAAATTTTCTAACTTGGTAATAACATCTAAACAATGCAAACCATTTGAAAATTTTCATTTAAACGTCATCCCTTCAGCACGAATATAATGCAACACATTTTTTGATTTTTTGAATCATCTATTTTTCAATCCAAAAATTAGAAATAATGAACCTTTTGGAAAACGCATCCTCATTTCGTATTTTTTTTCAAAACATGAACATTTTGGAAAAATATCACAGTTCATATCAAACCACACAATAGATACAATAAAATGTACCACTTAGTCTGTTAAAGACAAAGTTACGGCAATAGAAAATCATCATCCTAGCCCTATGCTTCAACCGCAATGCATTTTTAGCAACAACAACAATTCCAGCAACCACTAGAAGGTCTTCTGTCAGATTCATCTCCAAGCTAAGGCTCTGTTTCTCCTCGCCGTCGTGAAGGTATGATATTTGTCTTGCGATTGTTGGAAATTACAGTGATTACATAAGCGGGAAAAACCTTCAAGATGGCTTACAAAACCGAAACATAAAATTATAAGAAAAGTAAAACCTAACTATTATAAATCTTGAATGGATTCCAATTCCAGAAGCATGAATCGTATGAGGAACTTTACAAGTTTAAGTCGACGAAGACCTCTTTCCGCAAGAAAAATACGTCCCGCCTAGTGCTCACGATCGACGTAATATCCCCAAAGATAAAACGGCTTTACCTCTTTTGAGTCTGATGAGCACCACTGACACAAAAGCACCTTTCGAACTTGAAGGAGTGAGAACTGGTTGCTGGATACAAATGCAGAAGGAAGTGTTATTCGAAATGTTACAACACTTTTACCGACACTTGAAGAATATGCAGAGATATACGATTTTGCTGTGTGTAATGACTTCATCTCTTCCTTCTAACCCTCTCAATGCAGCAAAACGTCTTAGACTTATATAGGCCATCATTTCCAACACTTGTAGAGAATTAAAGATAAAAAGAGTGGGCATTAAGACTATATATAACTCTCATGAGTTACAAACCTCTTCTTATGACCACTACTTGAGGAGTTACAAACTCCAAAAGACACATGAACCTAGACATCTCCAATGTCTAGATTCATAGACACACGAACCGGGACACCTCCAATGCCTAGATTCATCAGGCTCAACAGTTACTTGAATCTGGGTCAAGCCCATTTTCAAATGACAAAACAAACTGAACCTAAACCCGAGCCCAAAAAGTTGGGCGGTCCAAGGCCCATTTGTGATCATATACTTGTGTTATAGTATATCCAACCAATAATACCTTCTAGTATTTATACTAGGATAAACTATGCCCTTTACATAATGCCCATTCATGTGGCTAACTTCGTGTATTAATTTCTCACTCACCAAAATTTGATTTTGAGAAATAAAAAATACTACAAATATCTACTCGAAACGTAGATTAACAATATACAATTTAGTTCCTCCAAACTTAAATTTTGAACCACCGAAAATTTTGGTCAAAATCGGGTCGACGCCCATTTTCTCAAACCCAAATTTCCAACATAAAATACAAATGAGACTTTGTGAATGTCCTTAGATATGGAGTTCAAGATCTAAGATAACACAAAATTGTTGGTTCTCTGCCAAGCATTGTAGAGATTGATAGAGGATACGGGAAGCATGGGCAATGACCCATCAATGAACCACTTTTATTCTATACATTCAAAGCCATACACAATGCTCTATTCTAAGAGATGTAATTTTCTCTAGTGAAAGGCTCATAGATGATCACAATACCTATATTGTCATTGGGATGCATATAAAATGGAGAGGAAAGATCCTCAATTTGATGATTAACAACAACCATAACAGAAAAAAGTTTTGAAAAGAATCAAGAAACTATCAAGAAATATAATCTTGCAGCTGAAAAATCAATGCAAGTATCACTGATTCAAGCAGTAAAGAATGTTTGATATCTAGAAGTGGAATATAAAACATTGAAGAACGCGGTTAAGTCATTGAGATGTAAATTATGGTATTCGTGTTATTTCATCGGACCTTAATTTTAATACTCTGTTGTATTTAATCAAATTATTTAACGGTATTTTATTTATGTAATCTCACTTCTTCAATCACAATCTTAGTTTTAATAATAGGCCAAATTGCAAAATATACCCAGTAACTTTTAAGTAGTGGCAAAAGAGGACAATATTTTGTTAAAGTGGCAATTTATGCCCTGGACAATTTTGCCCTTATGGCCCAATAGCAAATTAGGTCCTTTATCTTTCAAAGGTAGCAATTTTAGTCCTATAACTTTCAAAATTTAGCAATTTTAATCCTTTCATACCCCGCTATTTTCTAAAAACCCCAATTTCAAAGATTATGAAAATTTACATTTTCTGATACCTATTTCGTTCGTGGCATTGTTACACCTACTTAGATCCAGTCTCTATTCGAGAGGTTTTAAGTGGATCATGTCGGGTTCGGCTATAAACTCAATAGGACATCTTGTAAATGCTTCATAATTGAAATTGAATTGACTAAAGTGTTTAGATAAAACGGATATAGTCCATTACGACCATATCAGGCCCAACATGCTTCCGTAAAATTAATAAATCCCTTAAAATTCATACCTCTTTTGACCGAAAGCGGCAGGGTTAAGTGGTTCGCAACGCCACCGGTCGGAAAATTATCGCCCCGGATCGTTTGACAAACGGCTCCTCACTGTTCAACCTCACCCTCAGGGAAGATGATCTGCAAGTTATCCGACTCCTTCAGAAACCGCTCAGCACAGCCTCGGTTCGTTTCCTACTCCAAGGCGTAAAAGTAATTCTTCAAAGGGGATTGATCAATAGTACATTATGAACACATGTTGAACAAACAGCCTTTATTTTATTAAGAACTTAAAGAAAGATTTATTACATCAGTAATCTCCTTTTGGGAGGAGAAAACTTGTTTAGCCTCTCATAAAGGCTATCACACTCTTGTACATAAAATTAAAACTAAAACTGAAAACTGAAAACACTCTTCGAAAATCTAAACTCACAACAGAAAGAATTTTACAAAGAAAGTTTATTGTAAGAAGACTCAGGGAAATGTTCGATGTCCTCAGCCTTCTTCAAACTGGTTTATATAGATGTAAGTCCGGATTTCAATTTCGGACTTGACTCTTGTTGAAATGTAAGACGTCCTTTTTCTTACATCAAACTCTTGAATTATTGCTTGCTCCCACTTGCAGCAATTAGTTGGCCTTTCCCTTTCTTCACATGGATTGGCCCTATCTTGTCTGGTATCCGAAGTTTTTTATGCAAACTTACAAATCCACCGACTCGTCCCTTTGTCTTGTAATACTTTGGACAAAGATCTTTCATGGACCCACTTTTCGTCTTTTTTTTCTAAGTGGGTTGTTACTGTCTGGAGTCACATGTCTCCACTAGCTTTGTTGGGGAATCTACTTTTTTGGTGGTCCCGAAACTTTGGATATTTCGTGACTTTTCTTCTCCGTCAGGGTCTTCTCCGATCGACTTTTGGCGGAATCCTTTACCAAATTAGGTTCTTCTGGTTTTGACATTGGACAGACCAAGTTCCCAATGGCCAATATGAGCCATATTACAATATTTCCTATGAGTTTCTTTATTCCCGGCAGTGACTTATTTTCCCATAGAAGATTTCTTTTCTTTTGAACGGATCTTCTGCGAACCTTGTAGTTTTCTGTCATGGTATTCAACAGAATGACCCGTTCACCAGATGCGGTAGAACTTGAGCGGAAACTTGACTTTGTCCATCTGTGAGAGGACCCACAATCCCCATGCCCTTCTTGTAGTGATCGATCTTGATGAAAGTCATGGCCAATTGTACTTCTTTCTTCGAACTTGCCTCCTTGATATTTAGAAGGCTCTTTCATCCGGTCTTGAAGCCTTATGTAATGGAAGGCTTCATGTCCACCTTTTCCGACGGGCTCTGTTTGCACTTATGAAATACTGACTCAATGTATCCCCTCGTCTTAGGTTGTCATTGTTGGACCAAAGACTCAGAAACCGCTTCTGGATCCACCGGTAATTTTGTGATCTCGGGAATCCTGGTGAAGTAGTATAGTCGAGGCCAAAGCCCCAAACTCGTACCACCTCTTTACTTCTTGAGGGTCGAATTTGGTAGCATCAAACCCTTGGATATTTTAAACATCAATTTTTGTTTTTCCGGAGATATCCCATGCACAGTAATTAGTTTCTCCCAATTTGCCTGGTATTCCGCAAGAAGAAGAAACTTTAATCTCGTTAGTATCAACCTTAGAAGTGCCCATCATAGGCCTAAGATTGATCTCTTCGTCCTTTACCCGGACGTCTTTGGGTTGATGTGATAACTCGGGATTTGACTCGGGAGTATCGGTTTTTCCTTGGGCCAATATTTACGCCAACTTAGGACTTGTGCTGAGGTGACTGGAATCCCTCTGCTACGGGTTGGGGAGCCCTGTGCTCTAAACGCTCCTTTTGCTTATTAGCGGCCGGAGGAGTGGCCTTGAAATGCCGTTCTCAAGCGAGAGTGAGACCAGGACACATGCTCGTATACGATCGGTTACTTTGTCCGATCATTCCTTTGTAATTTCGGCCAAATCGGCATTGATGACCAGGGTATCAAATTCTCGGAGTAGCATTTCGGTGGTCTCCAAGATGTCTTGATGCGGTGAGAATGGAATCGACCTTCAATTCCTCCATCTCTTGTTAGAAAATCTGCAAGAATATTTTCATGAGATTTTATAATGACAATATCATAATCATAATATTGGCATTGACACCGCCATCTAAGTATTCTAGCTTTTTCCGGTTTTGATTCAATTTTGTTTTTGAAAAGCTTTAACACTTGAATTATCAATTTTTAAGATAAACTTTTTAGCCGGTAAAAATAAAGGCCATTTTTTAAAAGCCTTTCTCGATTGCAAAGAATTCTTTCTCGTTGATATGCCATAAGTCGATTCACTTTGGGTGTGAATAAACCACTGCGATATCTGCATGGCATTTCTCCATTTGGTGTAGCTTTTGTAAGTCTGTTGCCCACCAATAATCACGGGCATCGTATAAAGAACCAGTTCATCTTCATCTGTGGAATTGCAAGTTTCGGAAGATTTTTACAAACTTCCTTAAGTTGCTTGATTCCTTCTTGATGTTCATTCTCCCATTTGAATCTTGCATCTTTTTTAAGCAATGGGCTAAACACCTTTCCGTAATGTGCTAGATTGTTTATGAACATTCCAAAGAAAAATTGACAACTCAAGAAAACTCGAAGCCGCTTCTTGTCTTTCAATGTATCCGAAATCCTCGTATCTTTTCTACAATATGACTTTGTAGGATGATTCAGTTCGTCGATCTCAATTCCTAGGAATTCAATCTGTCTTGTTGCAATTACCGCCTCTTCTATGTATAAAAGCACTAATCCTTCCTTGTGACAAACATCCAAAATATTTCCAAATGTTTGAGATGTTCCTTCATGTTCTTTGATGCGATAAGGATGTCATCGATGTATACGAACATGAAATGAAATAATCTTTGAAGAGATTATCCATCTTCCTTTGATATATATCTCGGGGTGCGTTAGCAATCCCATAGGCATCACATTCCAAATATAGTGTCCTTGTGGTGTAGAAAGCTGTGAACTTCTCGCTTTCTTCATCCATCCTAATCTGGTAAAATCCGGACTTGCAATCGAACTTTGAGAATATCTTGGCACCTTTGATACTGATTAACGGATGTTTCTGCTTGGGATATAGTATCCGTCGAACTCCAAAATGTTATTAATTCCTTGTAATTAATAACGAGTCTTGGCTTTCCTCTTTTGATTTCTCCATGGTTTTGACTAAGAACCCTGGATCATTGTATGGAGAAACTCTGGTGAAATTAACTTAAGGTCAAGATGTTCCTTAAGTATCTTCTCGCATATCCTTACGATCCTCCTGGTTCATAAGGATTGGTTTGAATCTTACGAACTCGTACTCCTTTCCTGGCTTAACTTTCAAGGATGCTTTGAGCTCGTTCTTGTCCCACCATGCCAAAGGATCTTCATTGTAATTCCTTTGGATCTTCTTCTTGATATCCTCGAGTGATATTTGTTCCTCTATGGTTACATCACTCTGTGGATTCTCCATTAGACTCATCCATAAATCTGCAATGGCTTCTGGAGTGACTCGTTCTTCTCCTTGTACTCTGAATGAATACAAGTTATTATCCCATATCTTCTGATCCTTCTGGATGGAACCAAATTGTCTATAGGATAATAAAGCTTCACCAAATTTCCTTCGATCCGCCATTTTTGGATTGCGAAGCTTGGCTTCATCACCACGCTTGCTGCGAAAATTAATAGGCATTTTTCGTAAAATGCTTCCCGCGATCTACGGACAATAATCTTATGATCACATAAGGTTGTGAAAATAAGTCTTCTTGTCTCGTTCTCTTGTGTGAATCGCTTGAATGTTTGTAGGAAATTGTTTCCTAGCAAAATATCTCGCACTTTTTGTATCATGGAAATAGATTGGTGGCGTCTTTACTTTGTACCATGGGGTACTTCCCGCGCCTCCGATCATTATTTACCGCTTGTTTAATTCCTGTTAAGGATAAGAATCCTTTTAGAGAAATATCTTCTGCAATAGCTGGTAAATCTTCTCCAATTTCTTTAGGAAAAACATCCGCTTTGCGGTAAAGACATATTCCACTGAATCAATATAGGCGCGAAATACTCGGCCTTGTATTCAAAGACATATAACATTCCAATAGAAATGTATATAGAGAATGGACTAGTGGTCATCGATTACAGTATCTTTTATTAGCCACTGTGAACTCCATTCCATCTTGTAATCTTTCCCAAGGCTTATGCTCCTCAAGAAATTCAATTCCCGGTATTAATTGTTCTCGGGATCTTTCCGCAACTCTGTGATAGTAAGCTCAATTTCTCATATCTTGAGGCTTCCTTGATACCTTCCAACGATTGGTTGTTGGAGCTAATATAGAACATCACAAGGAAAAATGTTATCCTTTTGAGTGATGTCGAATATTACTTCAACCCTCTCGCCATTCTTCTCGGACATTTCGAGTTCTCCTATTTGTTTTAAAAATATCGGGATGCGCGAATCAGTACTTGGTCTCTTTTCTTCCCAACGGCTGCTACTCACCATTCTCGTGTTTCTTTGGAAAGACATCCTTCTGTGCTCAACTCGAGACTCAGGCTTTTGTTGAAGACTGGTTGATCTTGAATTATCATATCAATCTCCTTAATAGTTGGAGATTCAATGATTTGGTAACACCACCCTGGCAAAGTCCTCAAAGATTCTTGGGACTTCAATAAATTCCTTTCTCAAGAATACTTCGGAATAATGGGTATTCGAGAGAGCATAGGAAATCTTGTATGTGATCGAGTAAGGCATGTTTCCTTCTTTCATCAGATCGACTCTTTTGAAATCTTGATGAAGGGTTAGGACTCTCTTCAAGTCTCGATCTCCCAAGTTGTATGCAATTCTAGGATAGACATTAAATGCCAATTTCCTACATACAAATTTCAGAACCGCTCCAAGGCATGAATCCTTGAGATGCGAGATTCGCTTTGTCAAAGATAGCAAGATTGAGAGACGAATCAATTCCTTCTTTGAATGTTGCTTTAATAATTACTCTTATGGCTCCGATATGAATCCATGAGAGTGTATTTGCAACTTCTCTTTTAACTTTGCTTTTGATCTCTTGTATTTCTCTAATAGGGACCAAGCGCATCTCGATCAGGTTCTTGGTATACTCCATCGAATAGCAAATTCTCCGGTTGTTACCCTGTGGATAATTTGGTGTTTTCTATTCTGAAACCCAATTTTATCCAATGCTTTTTCCATAGCTCCGATCGTAAATCCATCATAGACTTGAAGCTTTGGATCTTCCTTCATGATTCTCATAAGAGTCTTATGAGAAAGCGTCGTGTGAGAAAGGTATCCGACATATCCTCTCTCGATCGCCGTTGAAGAATTTCTTCTTCACTCCGATCTCGAAGCCGGTGAGTCACTTCCATCGTCGAGAATAGATTTCTTCTTCATAGATGCTTTCATCTCGAGGGAATATCCTCAAATTGATACACCTGTATAAGATCTTGATAATAGACAAACTTCTTCGATTTCTCGGTGTAGCCTCGAATGTCGACTCCTCGTTTCTCGGTTTTCCGGACAATCGGTCGAGATATGTCCTCTTGCTCGCATGTCCGGAATTACTGATCTTTGAAACTTTCATTTGCTCGTGTGAGCGCTACCGAAAGTTCTTCTTCCTGGATTTTGTTGGTACTTGCTTGATTAGAACCCGATGATGAGGCTACTCCTCTTGGCAGTGTCTTTGGTCTTTGCCCCGATTTATAACTTCGAGCTTTTTGTTTTGACGAGAACCACAGGCCTCCATGAAGACCTATTTCTTTTTTGTTGCTACTTCCTCGGCGGTATGGATGGCTTCTCTCCTTCTTCTTCTTGTGCCGCTTGGTTGTCCTCCCACAATATTTGTTGGGATATCATTATCCACACAACATAGAGGAACTGTTTTGTTAATTCCTCTCAATCTCTTGTAATTCTGTGGCAGGAGTCGCTTGATAGCACCATTCGATAACTTGGCCTTTAGAAAAGACATTTTTCTCGCACGTTTTACTTGACTCCACCTTTGTATTCCCTAATAAGCATTTCTCTCCAGGGACTCGGAATTTTGGCAAAAGAATAATTATGTGTCATGCGCCTTCTTTTTCCTCAATCTTGATTTCCACCGTATTCGGTGAACAACTTGATATATTCGTCAATATGACAAATATCCAAGAACTTTCAAGGCTATAGAGGGCTTGTTTATATCTCTTTCTTTTTTCATCCTCTAATCCTCGAAATAACCTCGTGCCGATGAACGTATTTTGAATAGTTTGGCCATACCATCGACAATTCCTTTAAGTGATTCCCCCGATGTGACCGAACTTTTTCGCATCGGCATCGGTCATATCAGGCAATCTTCACCGATCCTTCAAGACTCATTTCAAGGAGTAAAATGAATGAATCCTTTGTAAGATCGAGGGTTCTTGAAATTCTCATAGTCAAGCCCATTCGTCAATGAGAACTTCTCTGCTTTTAAAAACGGGATGTCCGATTTAACATCAACCCATACGGATGTATTGGGTCGAGTGCGATCTTCCATAAGGCGTCGATAAACATTCGGCCTTCCGGTAGGTTGTGCAGTTTCTCGCAAGAGGTTTCGACCTCCCGTCCCGAAAGTGGATCACTTCCTGTCGTGAAATCCCCGGCGTGTGGCATCCTCTCGCCCCGAGTTCCATGGTGCGAACCCGCACTTTCTTCGACGTTAGGATTAAGCGGTGGCGGTGGAGGTGGAATTGGTCTACCTTGTGGGTCATAGGTAACCAAAGCGATTCTCACTGCGTTCATCTTTAAATCTACAATACCTAATCCTGCGAAGGATTCTCGCCAGTCATGTAGATCTTTAAGATTCATCTTTTCAATATCCATCTTTTTTAATTTTTGATGGATTTTCCTTTGATTAGAGCAATGAGCTTTTCCTCATCTGTCATCTTTCGTATAACTTCGGTTGGTTTTCTTTTTGGTGTAAATAGGTACCATCCCAAAATCAATACGTTTCCTTCCTAGGATGAACTCGGCTGTCCTCCAGGTTCTTAACTCGTTTCGAATATCATGAAGGAGTTCAAGAGTTTCTTCCGATATTTCACCATCGTCTCCATCTTGTTCTCGATCTCGATGAACTTGGGTAGATGAATATGGCGGTTGCCATAGTCCCGCGACCGCTCGATTTCTAAGATCTTGGAGATCTTAGATTTATCTGGAAGTATCTCGTTCCACTCTGGTACTCCATCGGAATCATTATTCGATGGGAATTTTCATGAACCGTTTCTTGAAGGTTCATCAAGTGAACATATAGGTCCAGTTAAGCATCCAATCGCTATAATATTCGCTCGCATTTTGCATTGCCTTAAGGTTTCGTCGCTCCCTGCATGTTCCTTTTCTTCATGTTGGTATTCCCAATATGAAACCTGGTCAAGGTGTTCTTGTGAATACATCGTCAATATTTGACGATATGTCATGTAAGGAGTACATCTCGGACATCGGTCCGGATCCATAATCTTGGAGTAATTTCTCCTCACCAATTGTTAATTACATAAATATAATAAATTTAACTAAAAGTTCTTAATAAACCTGGGCTCTGATACCATTTTACGCAAACACTTAGTCAAATTAAGCAATATGTATGAATAAGGGTATAACTGGTATTATGGAAATATTCAATTATCCCATTGGACCAATTTTGCAACAATTCAAAACTTATAGGACATAATTTGCTTAAGTAAAAACTTATAGGACCAATTTTGCCAAACTTTATAAACTTACAGGGTATATTTTGCCAACTTGATATTAACTGTCCTAAAATGCCATCTACAAGAAGTTACAGGGCATCTTTTGCAATTAAGCCTTAATAATATTGCTGTGATTTTTTAGATTTGAACCGTATTTTATTATTTAATACTGGCACATATTTGAAGTTGCAACTTTGCTGGACAAACTTTCAAGTATAATTGATCACATGAAATATAGAGAAATAAGAAGAAAAAGGAAAATAAGACACTAGTGAAGGGGCCGATTGATATTTCAGAAACAATTGGCATAGTTCATAGTTGTATAAAAGACTAAAAGGAAAAAGATCAATAATAGTGATATGGAAAAATACTAATAAAAGTCAATATATTATGAATTCACAAGAATAAAACTTGAAATGAAAATAGAAGAACTCACCGATTCGAAATGAGGGCTCCAAAGTTTTTCTCTCTAAAAACCTTCCCAAACCCAAACCCCAAAAAACACCAAAGACCCTTTCTCTCTCCCTCTCCTCTCCACCCTCTCTCCCCAAACTTTACTCCGGCGATGGTTGGGACGACCTAATCATTGGTCAAGCCATTTCATCCTGAGGTATCCTTTTATTTTAGATCCGGTTGGTCTTTGAAACATGTCTTCAGATCCGGACTTGAGGAGAATCTCATGGAAGTGGGTAGTGGCGGTCCAACCATAGCTCAGGCGGACACGGTGGTGGACGGTGAAAAGCGCGGATCGAGGGGGAGAGGTATTCGTTTTTTCTTGTTTGGCTTATTTTTTTAGGTAGTTTGGTTTAAGGTGGTGTTGATGTTGTTTATGGTTTTGGATCTTTTGGTGTTTTTGTGTGGTTTTTGATTGTTTGTGGTAGTAGTGGTTTTGGTGTTGGTTTTGGCAAGTGGTTTTGGTGTTCTATTTATTTTCCCCATCTGGTGGTTTTTTTGTCCCAATAAGTGGCTTGTTTTGTCCCATTTGTGGCTTTGCTCGGAAGACTCGAGGACGTGCCTTTAATCGATGATATGTGACAAAAACGAGATCAAGTTTCTTAACAGTGCGTGTTTTGTCAAATTTTGCCTTTTGCTGCGAAGCTCACGAAGCTATGGATTTAGATCAGTTAGGTTTAAAATTTGTTTAGATCTGTTTAGATTTATGATCTGTAGACTTGCAATTGTTTTACATTTGATGTTGTACTCAATTGTAAGTTTCTTCTGTTTAATGAATGATATTCATTCTGACTAAAAAAAAAAACTTGAAATGAAAATAGTATTAAAAAAAGGAAAAACAAACACCACCTCAGCAGAGACCCTCCACTCTATCTTTGTAGGAAAATTGAAAGAAATTTAAGAAACCCTAGTTCTCTCCGTCTTGCTCATCAACACACTGTACAAATCTAACCATTTTCACATCTTTTTCAGTTGAATTTCCGGAATCTCTATGAGTTCGAACATTTAATTTTAGTCGGACAAGTTGTGGATTTATTTGGATTCGATTTTCTCAGTATTGGCACGAACATGTACAGAGATCGAGGGGGAGGGGGCTCAGCCAAGGGTGGAGAGATGTTGGATCGGAAGCGGATCAACGATGCGTTGGACAAACACTTGGAGAAATCTTCCCCTTCCACCTCCAGAAATAAGGGTTCCGCCGTCGCCGTACCATCCACCTCCGCCGCTGCGGGAAAGCATATTCATCCTCGGGACAACCGCTCTTCATCCACCCTCAGCGCCAGCAAGAACAAGCTTTCCGATGGTACCTTGTTGCTTTTTTTCTTTTTGAGTTGTGAAATTGATTTGTTATCTCTTTTTTTTTTTTGTTTAAATTTCAATTGATTGTAGTGCGTTTTGTTTTTTAATGATTGAGTCGCCGATGTTTTTTTTTTACTCCGAAGCTATATTATATTTTTGTTTTACCTATTTCAGCGACTTGATAGATCTGTATGAGGTGTTAAATACGCCATTTCTGCAATTCTACTGCGAGTATGAATAACGAGTGAATCTCTTCTGTGAAGTTCTGTAGCATTTGATCTAAATAGGATTTTGGGAGTATGGAGTTTGGGGTGGTTTTGAATTGTTTTTGTATTCTCTTTGTTCCTTCTCTTTTCTTCTTGATTCTACTTGAGATTTTTGAGAAACTTTATGGGATATTGGGGACTCGGCAAAGCAACAAGATTTTATAAGTTCGCAATTTTGTCAACCCAGACCAATTTTTGTTTCCAAGTACATTCAGAACACGTAAGAATAGGGTGGTGATTATGACACTTAAGCACTAGTTAGTATATACGAGATTGTGAATTCATGTAGGTAATGTTGTAGAAATGTTAAAGTTACTTTCTCCTTCAGTAGCATAATTACTCGTCTCTCCGAAATGTAAGCTCTCTAGAAAGAGCTAAAGATTAAATATTTATGTATCCATGATCTTGAGTTATTTGTATTTTATTGATAATATCTCGTTTGCTGTTCAGATATGAAAAATAACAATTAATGTACGTACAGATATGCATATATTCGCTACATGTTTGTTAAAGATGTGAAAAATGCGTGTGTTTAAGCTCGTGGCAGGGCAAGGGTAGCTTTTGCTAGTTCATGCACACGACTTTCATTAGATTTATGCTTTATCAGAGTTATGGGCTTAAATGAAAATTTATGGGGCACATCAAGAGAATGGTATATTAAAGATTCGTTTGTTATGGCTGCATTAAATGAATGGTGCTGTCCTTGTTTATATCTCCACCAATTAT
This sequence comes from Rehmannia glutinosa, assembly GCA_016081115.2. NCBI lineage: Eukaryota > Viridiplantae > Streptophyta > Magnoliopsida > Lamiales > Orobanchaceae > Rehmannia > Rehmannia glutinosa. The sequence goes on from JABTTQ020003223.1 coordinate 65,096, forward strand.
GAGGTCTAATTGGCTCCTAAAGGGGCACCCAGATTTGAACCAGCCGCATGACTGGCTATTATCACCTTACAGCTTGTTTTATCAACCTGGTCAAGTGTGCACTTTTGGTTCTCAATCAACAATTCATCATTCCAACCAAAGACCCCTTAGAGTTTTATGGAATAAGATGTTGATTCTCAGTAAGATCCTTTTGTTTGTCCTTGTTATATCTTCTAATTTGGAGTGGATAGAGATGATAATTGTTATGCTTAGAATGACGGTGATGATGATGAAGACGACAACAATATGGAATTGAAGTTGATATATCCTTGCACTGTGGTTGAAATTTTGTCTGTGGCAAGCCTTGAAGAAAAGTATATTTTCTTCTCATTATGTAACGCGCGCACCTTACCCTGTGCCTTTCACTCAAACTGAAGGTGCCTCGATGCACCTTGGGTGGAAGACCATTTTGCTTTGTAATCTTGGTTTATATACAAGATATAACATATTTATACATATATTTATTTATGCGAGCAATTATGAAGTTGCTTATGTACATACATAAACAGATCTATTTCTGTAATACTTCTACCATATATGCAGATGTACATTGGTCAAACAGAAACTTACTATTGCAACTTTATTGCCATTTTGCAGAGGAATCTGAAACAGACAGTGAAGATTCTGATGTCAGTGGCTCTGATGGGGATGATACATCTTGGGTTTCATGGTTTTGTAACTTGCGCGGGAATGAGTTCTTTTGTGAAGTCGATGATGAATATATTCAAGATGATTTTAATCTCTGTGGGTTGAGCAGTCAAGTCCCGTATTATGATTATGCGCTTGATTTAATTCTGGATGTAGAGTCCTCTCATGGTGAGCATTTATCAATTTTGCGTAATTGGAAGATGTTGATTCTGTTGATACTCTTCAGATTTGGTTGTTTTGTAATATTTCATGAGCATATATAAAATTGGTGGAGCCATAGGTGTCAAGTCCTTTTGTGTGTTCTTTTAAATGGGAACGAACAGATGTGGCCCTTTATGACTTGCACCTAATGAGTCAATGCGCATAACCTAAGTGATTTGGTACTGCATTAACTGATGGGGCTAAGACAGTGAACACATGATTTTATTGTTTCCAGCTGATTAATCATCTGGTGTGACTGTGCTCCGAAGTTAATGACACATTATCTTATTTAACTATTTTTGAACTCAACACGGATATTTTGAAATAAAGTCTTGAAGGTTTAAAGTAGAGTGTAATATTTGCCCTATTCATTATGTTACTATTACGCTTTAAGAAGCAATTCGTGTAGAATTTTTAGTTTCTCATTTAATTTGAGATGAGAATAGTTGAAGATATCGTCAGTTTTGCAATCAAGACCACTTTACATATGGTTGAGACCTCTGTCCTGTTCGTTTGTTACTTTATTTATTTATTTTCCTGTTTCTTTTTTCTTTTACTTTTTGAGGGGTGAGGGGTTGGTTGTGGGAGGAGGAAGAGCTAGCTAGCAGGCTATGTAAACAGTAAAGCTTGTCGATACTTTGGGTGCTTGACAGACTTATGTTAACGTCCCCTATAAATTATCTCTTATATTCAAGTTTGACCCCTATCCAATTAGACTCACCGCAGCTATATAAAAGTTGATAACAGAGCCCTGACTATTATTTTGTTTGAACGTACTCTTGTTCATTTATGCTTTAAGTTTCACAAAAATAAGAATGTCCCAATAGAACTTGGAGCTCTTTCTTATGAAGTCTATGGCGAATTTAGTATCTGCTTGAGCAGATAGGGATGCTTTTAGGGGGGGAAAAAAGGAAAAAGATATTATCATTTGTTTGATATTATGTTGGATTACTGAATTTTCTTCTTGTGTCTTTGATTTATTTGCCCTACTCTTGTGGATTATGGCATTGTCTGCAACTGCTAACTGTTCTGTAAAATTCCGTTGAGGGAGTTGGTGGTGCTTTTCATTTTCGGCCTTAACCCGCATGAGCATCTTCGCATGGGTGTGTTAATTTTTCTATTTTGGTGTCTACTCTGTCTTTGTTGTAACTGTGGTGAGTGGTTGCGTACTATCTTGTAGACACTGTTTCAACATTTTCAAAATGAAATTTGCTTTGTCTTGGTTATTGTTTCTGTTCTTCCCTGTGGTTTAGTCATAGCTGCAATGCATTAGTTATCTGTGATTTAGTTTTTTCGCTTTCCAATATTATTTGTTTATTGAGCAGAACGCCGGGTGATAAATTAGTTCCATGATGTGTGTGTAGGTGATATGTTTACTGAGGAACAGAATGAATTGGTTGAATCAGCTGCAGAAATGCTGTATGGCCTTATTCACGTCCGATACATTTTGACAAGCAAGGGAATGGCGGCAATGGTAACATCATTAGTCAGATTCATTGTTATGTTGGCTAATAAATCTCCCTTATTTAGATCTCTTTTGACTTCTTGAACTGGAACTATAAACAGTTAGAGAAGTATAAAAACTATGACTTTGGAAGATGCCCAAGAGTTTACTGCTGTGGACAGCCATGCCTTCCAGTTGGACAATCAGACATCCCGCGCTCAAGTACTGTGAAGATTTACTGTCCCAAATGTGAAGACATTTACTATCCTCGTTCCAAGTACCAAGGCAGTATCCTTACTTTGTACTGTTGTTTTTAGGCTTTAATTTCCTGTTTGATTTGCATATTTAAGTTGGATGCATTTCTCTCATGCATTCAAATTTCTCTTATTCATGGAAGTTGACATCACCTTCTCGTTACAATCATCACAGCTATATCAATTCTTTCCTTATAAACTGATCTCTCAATATTTTCCTTTTCTCCTGATGATCAACAGTATCTCTCAATAAACAATCTTTTGGCCCTAGTCTATTCTTCAAAGTGAAACTTATTTCTAGTACGATACCTCCTCCCTGAGCAAAAATAGGAAATTAAACCATATTGGAGTATTTTTCCCCTCTTTTTTCTTTCTTTTTCTTTTTTTCTCCGGGTGAAGGAGATGGGTTATTCATTTTTTGTTTAGTTGCCGTGGATATGCATATAGTTACTAATATATTACCTTACCACGGGGGCACTCAACGAGTCAACCAAACGGTTTACATATGGAACCTTGATTTATGATGCAATTCATGATTTGCTAAACCTATTGATATGCATTTTTGGCATTGACCTATTTTGAGTAGTGTATTGTATACTTCTTTCGGATGATTTTCTTGACTCCCAAAGATATCGATGGAGCATATTTTGGAACCACATTCCCTCATCTGTTCTTGATGACTTATGGACACCTCAAGCCTCAGAAGCCAACACAAAACTATGTTCCTAGAGTATTTGGCTTCAAGATGCACAAGCCTTGACGACGAACAATTTTCCATCACATGTTATTGAGCTCTTAATTCTTCTTCCAGCAAATGGTTCTCGTCTGGCTGCTGGGTGTACAAATGGGTTGTAAACAAGCCAAGGTAAAAACACAGCAGCTATAGATGTACTTATTATGCGTAGTAATTGATGGATAAGCAATTCTAGGTTATTGATCAAGCAATTCATGTTTAAATTCAGAAAGCATGTAAGCTTATTTCTTTTTTCAGGTTGAGAACTATTGAAATACCTTCTCATGTAGTCCTTCATGTGTGCATTGCTTAATCAGCACTACAATTTCATATGAAACAGATTTGGGGGGACTTTCTGCATGTAGTTTTTACTTAGAGCTAAATTAATAGTAACATGTTAGTGGCAGTTCAGCAATCTGAAAACTTATAGCACATTGAAAATTATATCAGTCATCGGTGTGGATTTTCTGTGTGCGCGCAATGCATTAATTTCTTTGACCAATTGGCCTTTTTACCTTGTTTGTTTACATGAGGTTAAGGATTTTAAATCCATCGTAATAAATTAATTATTTGATAATCTTACGATATAATGGATTTCAAATTAATGAGTTTTTGTTTTGAGCTGTTTTTTGAGTTATATTGTAGTGAATTTTAAATTCATCTTAGGATCAGGTCATTTAAAATCTTTTTCCTTAATCCTTCCTCAAATCCAAATTTTTGTATCTAAATGCAACTTTAAGTATCTTTAGAGGGATCCATGAATTTTGTAGAAAAAGTTTGATGAACCTTTTTTCTCTCTCAAAAAGTGTGCTGATTTTATCTTTTGAGGCACCTTCCTAGTAAGTTGACAAACATCTTTGAGAAGTAGGTGTGGATATCCATAATTTGCAATAAAGGGTCTGTAGATTCTCTTTATATTTAGCTAATCTTTTTCGTTTATGGTATAAAATATTAGCCCAATTATTTTAATTTAAAAAGCTCAAATTATTTGTCATTTCTCGTGAATCAATGATGACATGAGGTTAGAATAATGAGATGAGATATGTAGCTAATATTTGACTAAATAGAATTTGAGTATTTTCTCAAAAAAAAAAAAATAGAATTTGAGTAGGACAATTGAATAGGCAACTGGTAGCAAGGCGACAAAACCTGGAAGTAATCCATCTCTATTATAATATCCATAAAAATGATAAGGGTATTCCAGTCTCCGAACTTTACTTATATTCAAGCTGGGATATCTGTCGTGATTACGACTCATTTTCTTTCTTAATTATTGGAAGGAAGAAAGAAAAACAATATTTATAGATACGTATAGTGTTTCCCAAGTTATTCATTGTGATGAAAATCATATAAACTTTCACTTTTCTAGTTAATTTACAATCGATTCAATTCATTTAAGTGTTTTTTTTATCTTTACGGATTTTTTGTTTCTCAAATGCTAGGATTCATTAGCTCGAAAGCTTATGAGGTTCAGAATATTTTTTAAAGAGATTCAAATAGTAAAAAGATTTTACATTATTAAAATGTTGAAAAAATAATTTCAATTATCTTGAAAACAATACTAAACGTTTCAAATGCTTAGCTCTCAGATTCTTGATCCAAACAGCTATGTTCGGATTTAAGGAGAAATAAAATAAATTCTATTTGATGAAAACAGTTTTTCAGTTTTTTCTTCACTATAATCTAAATTCCAAACGTAATGTAACAAATACAATGAATGAAGAATATGTGCAAGTTGCAATATCTCATTAGTAATAGTATTTTTTTATTATATTTTATAATGTAACTTCACTTTCAATGTCAACAAGTATTCCATCATCTTGCCCAATAAATGTTAACATCACCTTGCTCTTGCATGGAAAATAGATAATGATGGTTCTATTGTTGATAAGGAACAAAACCATCTTCACACAATAATAGAAATTTTAAAAAATCAATGGATAATATACAATTTACGATAAATTGATGCCCGTATTAGTCTTAATCAAAATGGGTCTAATCTAAAAAAAATTAGAAAATAAAAATTCAACCCATTCTGATGTTTTTTTTTTTTAAATAAGAGAGCGGCTTCTTGTTTGCGGCTATCATCATCAACCTGCTCCATTGAAAGGGAAATCATAAAAAGATAAATTTATTCCATTCTCTATTTGGATAATGGCTTCAAATCCTTTCCATCCCTTTCAACCCCCCTTCTCTTGAATTTTCCTATACTATACCCACTTTTTATTTCTCTCTTTTTTGCATTTCTCAAATGGAGTAATATTAGATGGGAAAATAAGATTTTTAGTTCGTAAGTTGGATGACTTTTGGAGAATTGGTCCTCTAAATTGTCACATTCATTTTTTAGTCCTTTAACTTTCACATTTCTAGTTATTCAATCCTTTAACTTAACAATTTTATTTTTGGTCCTAAAACTTAACATATTTCAGAAATTTGGTCCTACAACTTAATATATTTTAGAAATTTAGTCCTATAACTTAACAATAGTTAAATTTAACTATTTTATAGGACCAAATATAAAATAATTAAATTTCAATGTTTGGAAACTAATTAAATTATAAAAACAATTAAAATTAATTTAATTTGATTAATAAAAAGTTTAAATAAATAGAAATTTCTAAAATAAATAATTACATCAAATTAGTAACTTAAGAATAATTTGTCATATTTATGCCATTAACCTTTGGTGAGGATAATTATCTCCTAGAAATGTAATTGTAGACTAGTGTACAAGATGCATTTAATTCAGAAGGTTTAAAAAATTAATGCTTAAATATTTTTTTAAAAATTAATTAAATTAAAAAATAATTATTTATTTTTTTAAAAAAATTAATTGTTAATTAAAATCATTCGATTTGAAAAATAAAATTAATTTAGAAATAACTTTTAATAATTTAATTAAATTTAACTATTGTTAAGTTATATTACTAAATTCCCCTAAAAAAAGGTTACATGACCAAATTTCTAAAATATGTTAAGTTATAGGACCAAATTTCTGAAATATGTTACGTTATAGGACCAAAAATAAAATTGTTAAGTTAAAGGACTGAATATCTAGAAATTTGAAAGTTAAAGGACTAAAAAATAAATGTGATAATTTAGAGGACTAATTCTAAAACATGTCCAACTTACGGGACTAAAAATCTTATTTTCCCTATTAGATGCTATAGATATGAAAATAAGTTTTTTTGGCAATTTCTAGCCTGGTGGATGATCAAACTATTGGAGACTCGAATAAAAAAAAAATAGTTTGTGTTTTTTATTGATAGTAGAGTAAAGTTTGATATTTTGATTGCTAAATTAATTATAAAATTACTGAACAGTAGGGGTAAATTGAGACATTTTTAGAATAAGATTTTTTGAATTAAATAGTTAGGGTCGAAAATGACAATAATTTATATTAGTGATTTTTTTGAATAAATGCAAAATATTATTAAAAAAGAAAATATAGTGTACTGCTTACAAGCCAAGCAGCTAGCTTTAAAAAAAGGGGTCCCGTTAAAACCTATCAAAGTAAAACCCATTGGAAAAAACCTTTGATAGGAAAAAGAGTACCCCATAAAAGAAACAACAGAAATAACTTAAAATCTCAATCGAAATGATGGACATTTATTTCTAGAGGATTTTCGAAGGACATTGGCTTGTGTTTGTATTGCACGTGCTTGAGTATCCTCCTGATGGTCTGATGTATCCTGTGGAATATCGGCCCAGGATCCTCCAGCCACAATTGCCATAGCGTTCATAGCTTCTGATGAATCACTTGAGTGAATGACAATCGGGCTTGATTGAAGAGTCGCCTAACTTGGTCTTTAAAGCTTCCAATTTGTCTGCATCATCTTGATCGTCTTCATCCGCCATATCTGACCAATATTTCCGAGCAGCAACGACCATAGCCTTGAACCCCTCAGAAGGATCATTGGAGCTAAGGACATAATTATTAAAAGGAATGTTATTTGAAACTATTTTCATTCCACGTTGCAAATTAGTCTGTCCATGTTCATCCAAATTTGTTGCCTGCGGTTGATAAGGAACTATGGCTCTGTCTGTGTTGCTAGTATTATATTCCGAAGCCATAATCCGATTCTCATTATCAGATTTTGCTCCAAATTCGTATTATCACATGCCACATCATCTGAATCAACACCCAGAACATCAAAGAAATTCTTAGTGTGAATATGTGAAGAAGAAGGTTCACCCTCCTTAACACGACCTTGATGACCCTCATTTTCCATGTAGTCATCAACGGCGTTGCCCTTGTCCTGCTGCACCAGACGGTAAATTTTACGGACCCTAGAACGACCCCGTTGCATAGAATTCATACGTGCCGCTGATGTCATGGGACGTCCCTGGTCATGAGAGGCGCATCTTTCAGTGGTTGAGTTCCCTACGGGAGTAATACGACAAGAAACCGTCGAATGTCCCGTTACCCTGCATTTTGAACAAAATTCCGGTAATTTCTCATAAGTAACTGACACAAAGGAACACTGGCCAACCCGTTCTATCATGATGTGCTCCTCCAACGATTTCGACAGATCAATATCCACTAATACCCGAATGAAATGCCCTAGATAGCCGTCAAGCGATCGTTGATCAATCTGTATCGGATTTCAAATCGCACTGGCGATCCCCAAGATGGTATTAGGATCCCAGTACTCCAAACCGAGCTCGAAGATTCGAACCCAAACGCTTGCCACCGACGTGTGTACCTTGTACGGATTGAAATTCGGGACCCATGGAGAGAGCCTAATAGTTCCCGGATTGAGTGCCCAATTAATACGTGTTTGGGCTCGAGCTCTATCCTGCGCATTCAAGAACTTGACACAAAAAAATCCCTTACCCAGGGGGATTAGTTTCCAATCATTTTTAATTCCCCATAAATCGATAGCGTTTATGCGAAGCATAGTCGCCCATGCTTTGTTACCCCTTGCCCAAAATCACCCTTCCAATCAATGAATAAGAAAATTCGGCGGCGTTGTTGGTAAACGTTTTCATCAATCGTGAATAATAATCTCTATTTCTAACAAGGTTTAGGGATAGAATGGGATTTACCGTAAAACCACATGCGAAAATGTTGTAAAATTACCTTAGGCCCGCGTCGTCAAATCCATATCGTGGTGAGTACCGAAACAATTTTAGCAAAAGAATGGCCAAATGGGATTGAGCCTTCAGATTATGAGCCGAATGTTGCGGGTTCGATTCATAATAGGATGTCATTGGGGAGAGATTCCAAGAATCGAGGAGCATCTTTGGAAAGCAACATCTTTGGCGGGGGCCTGGGTGGGATTCCATGCAGATGGAGAGACGGTGGCGGGGTCATCACCACCGTATAGTAGAATACTTTGGGGAGGGACCATGTTCCGAAAGATTGGGCTGAAGGAGAGGAGGGACCATTTGTTGAACCACCAGGATGGACCACGATTGAAACCACCTTAGGAGGGGGACCGCAGGGGACCACCTTTGATGAGTTCTGAGTTCAGTCCCAAGTAAGAGATTCGAAGGATCCAGAATAAACCATTGCCGCAAAATCCACATAAGACATAGGAGAACTCGTAGAGGAGAAAACCAAAGGAGAACAAGATATAGCAAAGGAGCAAACATCATAACCGGCGGCTTGTATCCCAACGCCGGGGAGAGCCGCCGGAAAAGTCATGGAGGCACGCCCCTAGGGTTTGGGAGAAGAGAGAGAAGAGAGCATCCTAGGGTTTATTCCAATATAAAAAGTATAAGAAAAGGGAAGTGTAGTCAATTATATTAGTGATTACTTTCCTCTTGATCTTCATCTGCTTACAGAATACAATTACCCAAATTCAAAATGTGTAATGACGACATCGAGTTATAGGAATAATACTATAAGAAAAATAATTTTTAGTCCTGCAATTTGGACTACTTAGAGATTTAGTTCTCTAAGTAGCAACTTTTAAATTTTGGTTCAATAATCTTTCAAACATTTGGATTTTTACTTCAATTTTGACCGAAATTGTATAATTTTAATGTAATTACTAATTAGGACCGGTGTGTATTGATGTGTCTAAGAAAATTTAGAGATTTTGGTGGTTTGTCGTAAAAATTGTCGACGTCAAATCACCAAAAACCGACAACCAAACTTTGGGGATTTTAATGTTTTTGGTGGCATTTCTTTCGCTAAACCACCAAGTTCCCCAAATCTTTTGACATATTTGTGCTTGATCGGTTATATTCAATAATTTTAGATAAAGTTACTTAATTTCGGTCAAAATAGAACTAAATGTCCAAATTCCTAAAAATATATTGGACTAAAAGTTAAAAGTGACTACTTATATGTAAATGTCAAAATAGTCCAAGTTATGGATGGAACCATGCAAAGAAATTATTTTCTCATACTAGTATAATTTAACACCATAACTTTAAAAGAAAAAAATAATAATAAAAGCTCCCCGCGCAAAACTTTCTAAATTAACCATGACGTTTTATATGCATAAGTTGAAAAATGTGATGCCATTTTTCTCTTAATTTTATCACTTTAAGGGTTTATGATTATTTAATTTTTTGTCCCCTTTTCCTAGTGGTTAGTTGTTTGAAATTTTGAAATTGGCGGATGGCTTGTCATTGAATGTAATAATTAATAATTTCATATGTGTATGCTTAATAATCTATGCTCAATGATGGTGGTGTGCTAGTAGCCTGCAAGACAAATGCCTTCATAGACTGAAATTCTATTATATCTTGTCCTCCTCTTCTTCTTCTTCTTCTTCTTCTTCATTTTTCCCCCTTTTTTCCTTAAATTAATTAATTAGTTTGTTTTCTCTCATTTAACTGGGGAGGTTGGAACTCTACCAGGCTCTATTCTACTCTATGATTCTTGCTTTTTATGAAACATCTCTTTCAACATAATATGATAGTAAAAACTAAAAAGCTGTTATTGTCTTGCTAATATGGTTCTGACAATTTATTTTTTATTTTTATATTCATTTTTTATAATGAAGTAACCATGAATCACTACGTGAAGATACACATTGGGTAAACTCACGGGCTTGACGTAATAATCTGTAAACCACATCAGTCATGTTAACCGCACTAGACAAACCATGTGCAACAGCTAGACCTAGTCATGCAAAGGTAGGAATTTGAAGCTGAGACATTTCGGCCTCAAAATTTTACTCTACTCCATGAGACCACCCCATAAGGGTCGACTTGCATTTTATTTTGCATATATTGTATATGTACGTTAAGTTTGAAAAATATTTTGTTAATTCAATATTTAAAATTAATTACTTATATATATGGTGCCTATTTGTAATATATATGTGATAATGATAATGCATCCAAAAAAGATATAGGAATTTCATTTTAATTGTTGGGTATTGTTAAACTGTGAATCTGCATAACGGTAATTTATTTATCATAATCAAATCGAGTTTGAACAGGAATTTCCCATGAACCAGGTTTTGGTCCATGAGATTTATTCATGATTCAACTTCTCCTTATTTTTAAGATGAGTGTCACATATAGAATTGTTTTGTTATAATTCTCAACTCAAGCCTAAAAGGAGAAACATGACTGAATTTCATAATGAAAGATAAAGATTAGAAAAGCCACCCTCTACTTTTACCTTCATCTTTCCCATCATTTCTTCCTACTTGTATTTTTTCATACTTAATAATTCTAAGATAGTTGGTAGGGTCCCTACAAAATTCAGACAAGAAATTAGCAATAATTAAAAGAAGCATGGGATTTTGTGATATACTAGACATATGGTCCTATGATGCTACACACCAACAGTGTGGCATAAAATTATTCTTTGTGGGTTATCTTCTCAATAATTATATTTATTAATTACTAAATTATATATATATATATATATTTACAGTATTCTATACATGATTTCTTTTATTTCTAGTATGAAGAATCATATTTTGAACCAATCAATGTTTAATGTATCAGTATAACCATGGGCAGCCGGCGGACCACAATTTTTTTTATTCCGTTTTTTATAAGGGAAAAAAAATTATATGTGTTTTTAAGGGAAAAAAATAGTCGGGGTTAGTCTCCTGTCACACCGTCTAACAAATCTAATCCATTAGAGGGATCTAAATATCCGGTTCCCGATTGATCCGCCTATTGACCCGCATAACCACTAACACCACAACAATAACATCTGTTGACCGTTGCTAATACTTTTTAGGAGGGATACTAATATTTTTTGGGAAGACTACTAGTATTTTTTAGGAGAAATATTAAAATCTTTAATAGAAAAAACCTAATACTTTTCAGTAAGATTATTATACGTCTTAGAATACTAATACTTTTGTTGGGAAAAATCAATATTTTTCATAAGGATTACTAAAAAAAATTGATCAAGGGGTTACCAATATTTTTCCAGGGGATTAGTAATATATTTCCAAAGGATTACTAATACTTTTTAAGGGAAGAACTAATACTTTTGAGGGTTGCCTAATATTTTATCACTGCCTAATACTTTTCAAGGAGACAATTAATACATTTTAGGTAGATTGTTAATACTTTTGAGGCAAAAAATCAATATTTTTCAATGAGAGCTACTAAAAATATTATTCAAGCGGATTGCTAATACTTTTCAGTAGGAGTATCAATTTGGGTTGGGTCCGGGTTCGTGGGTTCGCGAATCAGAATCAGCCAACTCGGACCCGATCTATTTAATTATTCATGTCAAAAGCTTGAACCCGCACCCGACCTACTTATTTTGTAGGCAACCCGGACCAACCCGTTTAACCCATATAATAGAATTATTTTTATTTACATTTAATAATTTCGACTAGATAAATTTAATTTTTAAAAATAAATCACCATAACCCACAATTTAATCAATAAAAAATATCATAATTCCCAACATTCAAAAAGAAATAACATAATTGCATAAAGAATATATCATATTTATCATATTCTGACGGCAACACACAAATTAATAACAACATACATAATTAAGAAGTTTTTAGAATTTAAGTTTTAAGAATATGTCTTCTTTTTTGTTTTTTCTTATAATTAATTATTTACTTAATTTTTTTTAAAATTCATAAACGGGTTAGACGGGTTAACTGGGCTATAGCATGTTGCCCTGTAACCGACATGTTTAATTGGCAGGTTATTCGGGTTTGACCCGATTTTGACCTGGACACATACCAATTAATTTCGTGTTATGTTCGTGTTGGGTTTGCGAGTCGGGTTCGAAATTGGTATCCCTACTTTTCAAGGGAAAAACTAATACTTTTAATGGCCCATAATATTACAAAACTATAACCGGTCCGGAGATCCTATGACACCGGCCTAAAATATTACAAAAATGCCACCCGTGCATGAAAATACAAAAAAAAAAAAAACCTTAGACGATTTGACCAAAGTTTTTGTCAAATAGTTGAGCTAGGGGAAAAAACTTTAGGTTACTGGTAGCCGAACTGGCTGGCTACGGCGTTGTGTATAACATCTATTTTTATTTATGTCCGGCTCTTTTTTACCTTATATATATGATTTTCTTTTTTCAGAAAAAATATATATAAACGTGTTTTCTAGAAGTTATTTTCTATCAGTAATTTTAATGGTTCAGAATATAGGAGTTGTCCCAAGTATCACAGTCCATAGAGGAAGAAATTAAAACTAAATTGAAACTGGTCCGTGGAGACGTAGGGAGGGGACCTTGTATTTATTTTTGCTGAGTGTAGAATTGTTGGTTATTTTAGTTGGAAGTCGCATTTTAGCTGGTTTACTTGTTTTAGAATAGTGTTTCATTTGTTTTGTTTGGTTAGTATAAATATTCCTGTAGCTGTTCACGTGGAACATACATCATATAACAGAAATAAAATGAAAGTGGAACATACATCATATAACAGAAATAAAATTTCATTTTTCCTCCATGGTTTTCTCTGTTTCTGAGTGCGAATTCCATGAACATCAACATTGTATCAGAGCTTAAAGTCGTTTGGTATAGTTGCTCATATACTCCTCAAAGAATGGTATAGTTGAGAGAAAACACAGACACTTGTTGGATGTGGCTAGGTCTCTGATGTTTCAATCTAACTTGCCTTCTTCTCTTTGGCCTTTCTCCCTTCTTACTGCTACTTACCTCATAAACCGTTTACCAAATTCCATCCTCCATTGGCAAACCCCTTATGAGAAACTTTATGGTGCTTTGCCAGATTACTCTAGCTTAAAGCCTTTTGGTTGCCTGACTTTTGCTACTAATATTGATCCCCATAAAAGAAAATTTGATGTCTGGGCTTACAAATGTGTCTTTCTGGGATATGAACAAGGGAAAAAGGGCTACAAATTGTACAATTTGGATACCAAACAGATTTTTGTTTCCAGGGAAGTTAAATTTTTGGAGACACATTTTCCTTTCTCTCCTGTTTCTCCTTCTCCTGCTGTCACACCTTTACCTCAAATTCCTGTTACTGACACTTCTTCTTCCCCTCATATTACCTCCTCATCTTTACCTACTCCATCATCTCCTAGTGACTCAGAGTCTTTGGATACTTCAGCACCTATTGCTCTTAGAAAAGGGGTCAGACATAAGGTGCCACCCTCTTGGCTCTCAGATTATGTTACCAGCAGTGTTCTTGTGACTCTTGTACCCACAGCTGCTGCTTCTTCAGTGGACAGTACCCCAGGTACTCCTTATCCTCTTCCCACTTTTCCTTTTGTTCTATCTCCCTCATTGTGTCCCACATATACCTGTTTTCTTGCCAACTTGTCCTCTATGCAAGAACCTCAGTCTTATGCACATGCCTGTCAATACCCTGAGTGGGTAGATGCTATGAATGCAGAGTTGTCTGCCCTTGAGAAAAATGAGACCTGGATTTTGACTTCTCTACCTAAGGGCAAGAAGGCCATTGGTTGTAAGTGGGTGTATAAGGTGAAAAGGAAGCCTGATGGTTCAGTTGACAGATGCAAAGCACGTTTGGTGGCCAAGGGTTATAATCAGATCTTCGGCATTGATTACTTGGATGTGTTCTCTCCTGTTGCTAAGTTGGTGACTGTTAGGATGGTGATTGCCCTGGCCACAGTTAAGCAGTGGGTGTTATATCAACTTGACATCAACAATGTTTTTCTGCATGGATACCTTGATGAGAAAATATACATGCAGTCAACTCAGGGTTACACTAAAGCTTGTGTTGGGCAGGTTTGTGAGTTAAAGAAGAGTTTATATGGGCTTAAACAAGCCCCAAGGCAGTGGAATGTAGAATTCTGTGATAAAGTTCTTGCCTATGGTTTCACTCAATCTGCACATGATCATTGTTTATTTACAAAGGTGGATAGTGATTCTTTTCTGGTGATTTTGGTGTATGTTGATGATGTGTTGCTTATAGGGACTCATCCTTCCTTGTTGGATGATTTCAAATCCTATTTGGATAGGCTATTTGCCATTAAAGACTTGGGCCTTGCGAAGTATTTTTTGGGCATGGAGATTGCATGGGGTCAGGAGGGCACTTATTTGAATCAACGCAAATATATCATTGATCTTCTCACTGATACTGGGATGTTGTCTTGTAAGCCTGTCCGCACTCCTTTTCCTCCTGGTCTCAAATTACAGGCTCAGGCTGGTGATCCTCTGGCAGACATTGAGAAATATAGGCGTTTGGTTGGAAGGTTGTATTTGAACCTTACACGCCCTGATGTTACCTATTGTGTTCAGCAATTGAGTCAATTTGTCAATTCCCCTTATTCTTCCCACTGGGATGCTGCTGTTCACCTGTTGCGATATCTCAAGCATACTCCCTCTTTGGGTTTATTTTATCTTGCTGCTCCTTCTACTTCCCTTGTGGCCTATAGTGATGCCGACTGGGCCTCTTGCCCTGACTCTAGGCGATCTTTAACAGGGTTTTGCATCTTTTTGGAGGTATCCTTTTGTTTTGGAAAACAAAGAAGCAACCTACGGTGTCTCGTTCCTCTGCGGAGGCTGAATACAGGGCGTTGGGTGCTACGGTTTGTGAACTTCTTTGGATCTCTTATGTTGCAGCTGACTTGCATTTGTCCTTGGATCTCCCTATTTCCCTTTGGTGTGATAATCAGGTTGCGGTGCATATTGTTGCCAACCCCGTCTTCCATAAGCGTACTAAGCATCTAGATATCGATTGCCATTTGGTACAGGATCATTTCAAGGCTGGGTTTATTATTCCTCGTCGTATTTCTTCCCAGTTGCAGCTTGCAGATGCCTTCACTAAGGCCCTTGCCTTCCCTCAGTTCTCTACACTTATGT
The DNA here is from genome assembly GCA_016081115.2 of Rehmannia glutinosa. Taxonomy (NCBI): domain Eukaryota; kingdom Viridiplantae; phylum Streptophyta; class Magnoliopsida; order Lamiales; family Orobanchaceae; genus Rehmannia; species Rehmannia glutinosa. The sequence continues at coordinate 80,620 of JABTTQ020003223.1, forward strand.
CCAAGTTGGGACTTCGCGATCTGCACCTTCGTCCCGCTTGAGGGGGGGCTGTAGAATTGTTGGTTATTTTAGTTGGAAGTCGCATTTTAGCTGGTTTACTTGTTTTAGAATCGTGTTTCATTTGTTTTGATTGGTTAGTATAAATACTCCTGTAGCTGTTCACGTGGAACATACATCATATAACAGAAATAAAATTTCATTTTCCCTTCATGGTTTTCTCTGTTTCTGAGTGCGAATTCTATGAACATCAGCACTGAGGTTTTTTTATAAAAAACAAAATAAAATCTATATGTTTAGGCTTTTTGACTACGAATATGATCACGTCATTTAATTGAATTCATCAAATGTCTTTCAAATAACAATGCTGTGAAAGAATAGTGCTAATTTTCAACATAAATTAATAGTGAATATGATGTGTTCACTAAATAATTATGTTGACTAATTAGCTCATTAAGACATGGTTAAACAATTATTTTCTCCTAATAAGGGCTAATATGTGGAAATTCGAATCAATTTGGGAGGTCAACGATACTTGCAGCCTAAGTAACAGTGTAAGGTCGAATATAAAATTAATAATATTTTAAAAAATAGTTTTCTAAATTTTCAGAAATAAGTAAAATTAGTAGTATTTTATAGTAGGTGATTACTGTTCAAATATTTAATTTAGTTTGATGATATTTATTTAGATCTTTATACCGATAATCATAGGACCTTGTCTGCATAAGATTTAATCTATTCATATTTTAAGAATTAGCAATTAAATTCTTGGCTATTTAATATGGTCCCTATCCATATATTTGTGCCACAATTAATGGGTACTTTTCTTATCCTTCAAGTCAATATGACAACTGGGACACGTAGAATTTAATATGTATTATTTGTTTTGGTCTTTTGATCAAATTTGAGTGAAAATTTCAATATTGGAAAATTTTGATGCTCATTTAATACCAACTTTCAAGCATTGAAATATTGACAACATATTTTTTTGCTAATTTGAAGAATCTTTCTTTGTTGCAGATTATTGGACCAATAAAAAGAAATGTTTATAGCATAATAAAGTTTCTAACTATCCAAGAAAAATGTTGTGAACAATTTTTTTTTTTTTTTGAGAGGGTTGTGTACAATTTCCTGATATTCAAACATGGATTTATTTTTTGAATAACTTCTTGAGCACGGACTATAAATGAACAATCATTACTCTCTTTTGAGCTAAGTAATATTTTAGGATTCAATTTTTTTAAACTTTAAAATTCATGTAGAAAATACAAATAAAAAAATTCAGTTTATCTTGAATTTATGATAATTCGGGGTTAAATTAAAAGTTTTATGAGGTACTTGAGGAGTAATTACTAATTATTGATTTACTTATAAAAGAATTTTTTTAAGAAAAACTTTCTCCATGATTGTGTAGCCAAAATGAAAAAGAATTTTTGATGCGATTGGATATGAAAGAGATTCCATTTTCATTCTGCTGGAGAATTTTTTTTACCAAACATTTGATTGTTTATGAAATTTTCAGAAAATATATGATTCTCTCACTTTCACTTTTTCTCATTTTTTCTCTTACCAATCACTACACATTTTTTCACAAAAAATTAATCATTATTACACATTCTCCCACAAAATTTATTATTACTCACTCACACATTGCTAACATCAATCATTTCCAATCATTATTTAATATTTTTAAATCAAATCAACTTTCATCGTTACTTTTTTCATCTCACATCCAATCACACTTAGGGATGGCAATTTCCTCCGAACCCGACGGAGGATCCGATACCCGACCCTAACGGAGGAGGGTATGGAGGGTAGTTTTATACCCGATTAAATAAATGGGTACATGGGTATGGGTATTTTCGGGTATGGGTATGGAGGTGGGTTTGGGTACATCCTACCCATACCCTACCCGATACCCGATTAAATAATAATATTATATATATAATATATCTACATATATATTTATTTATAATATTTTACATATATTTTTTTTTATTTATACAACTCTATTTATTTATATTTAAAGAAAATGATTTTTCACCAAGTCTCAACCAAAATCTACTAACCCACTAACACTTTTGTTTAATTATTTTTAATATTTTGCTATATTTTTATAATATATAGTTCGCTAATTCTTATTTGTATTCTTTTTTCCTTATTGTTTCCTTAAGAATTTAGTAAATATCTATATTTTTATTTAAATAACTCAAATTTCTCTTTAAAAAAATAAATATATTAAATTTGAAAAAATACAATTGTAAGTGGTAAGAGGGTATGGGTAGGGTATGAATACCCGATCCTCAGATGGGTATGGGGATGGGTATGGCCGAATCCGATGGGTATGGGTATGAATATGGGTATGCATATAATAAATGGGTATGGGGATGGAGGATATAGAATCCTACCCGAATCCTACCCATTGCCATCCCTAATCACACTATCAAAATTCATCTTTTTTCTTCCATTTTCTTTTACCACTATTCTCTAGCAAAATAAAAATTTTCAAAAAAAAAAAAGCATATTCAATCGGCAAAGATTTTCTTTTCTTGTGAAGAGATTATCTGTAAAAAAAATTAAAATATTAGAAGAAAAAATAAAAGCAATCTAAATAAGGATATATTGGTTAAAAAAAGGGATAATTACAAAACACTCCCCAAGGTTCGGGCTAACCACAAAAAAAAAAACGAAAGATTTTTGAAAATTACAAAAAATGAGGTTGACTCTATTTTACATTTCCCCCTTCATAAATAAAAAATATTTCAAAACCCCCATAATATTTACAAATATATTACAATTACTTCTTAAATCTAAAACAGAAGCAACTTGAGTTTTTTTTGTAATTTTAAAATATTTTTGGATTACTTTATAATTAGTCCAAACCTTAGGGAGGTTTTTGTAATTATTCCTAAAATAAATAGATGTACTTGAAATTAGGGGTGGCAATTTGAGGCACGACACGATTGACCGACACGAACACGACACGAAATTATAGGGTTTGGGCTGAGGCTTATCGGGTTCGGACCGTTATCGGGCTGACACGATAAGACACGATAAAAATCATGTTGTTATAGGGCTGGCACGATAAACACGATAAGGCACGATAATTTTTTAATTATTAATAATTAATTATTTATATGGGTAATTTAATAATAATTAATTATTTTTAGTTGACTATTTTTATTACAAATTTATTAGAATACATGCTTAGGTATTAAATATAAAGAATATAAAAAAAATCATAAGTGTTATTTGTTAACGGGCTTAACGAGCCAAATGGGCCTACAGGTTCACTTAAATAAATTTGACAATTTTTCTTATCGTGCTTATCGTGTCGTGACGTGTTTTTCGTGTTTTTAACGTGTCGTGCTCGGGCTTAAATTTCAGACCCGTTAAGCTTATCGTGCCGTGTTCGTGTTTGGGCTTATCGTGCCGTGCCGTTATCGTGCCGGCCCGATAACGGCCCGGCACGAACGATTTGCCAGCCCTACTTGAAACACGTGTGTGTGAGTGTATAGAGAGATGTGGCCAACAATTTTGAAGAAAAAAAACAGAAAATTCACATTATCCAAAAAAAAGAAATAAAAAAGAAGAGGGGCGATACAGTAATAAACATGAACTAGTGAGGTCAAAATGAGGAAAAAGAAAAGTACCTTTTGCGGCCGGTCGCCCTCTGGTTTCAAATTGATTTCCTGCCCCAGACACCATTAACTTCTCGTACTCTCCGCTTCTTCTTCTTCTTTCTCACACACACTCAACACCCATTTCCATTTATAGGTATACACATATATATACACACATATAACCACCTATTTTCAAGTAACGGCAAAAAGAGATAAGATTGTTGCTGAATTTCAAGGAAAACACACCCACACACAGGGAGAGAGAAAACTGTCGAGGAAGAAAAAGTTGTGAAGAGGATTCAATTTCTCTTTATAATTTTCTGTTTTATTTGTGCAATTAAGGTGTTTGATTTTTGGTCTCACATATGTAATGCATCAGAAAAAATCTGAAGTACAGATCGGAACAGAAAGCAGTGGCATCTCTTCCGATTTCAACCCGACCCCACCCCTCCCCCCTTCTTCCCTTACCCAGAAACACCCCCATCTTTCTCAAAATTTCCATCCAACTCCCTACCACCACCCACCTTCTTCATCGTCTTCCTCTGTGAATAATCCTACCCTTCAAATCCTCATCGATGATGAGAATCAACAGCTGCTAGAGCAGAATGACCCTTTTACCCCCAAGCCCACCCCCTTCAAGAGACCGCATCTTCAGCAGCAATTCTCTAGTTCCCTCACCAAAACTCCAACTTTATCCAACGCTCTTCACAGATATGGCGTTTCTCCGACCCCACCTACAAAATTCAATCTTTTCTACAATAGGTCTCAGAAATTCTTGACCCATTTCCACCACCACCTCCGCCACCTGCGCCGCCGTCTTCGCGTTCACCTCCGCCTCATTCTTCTACTCAGCCTTCCTTTCTTCTATTTTTTGGTCTCCCACCCATCCAGCTCCTTCATTCTTGATTTCCTGTCTGCTTTTGCCTTCTCAGCCGTGCTTTTGTTCTCCCTAAATTTGGCTATTCCACGGCTCCCCACGATAAGATTGTTCCTTGCTAGGTCGTTGCCGATTAAGATAAGCGCAAAGGATCACGTTAGCCGGCCACATTTACCAGTGTTTTGGTCGATTGGCTCGCGGCATAAGGCGGATAAAAAGTCCATCTCAGGGTGTTATGTGCAGGCATATAGCAATGGGGATGTGTATGAGGGTGAGTTTCATAAGGGAAAATGTAGTGGTAGTGGGGTCTATTACTATTATATGAGTGGTAGGTATGAAGGGGATTGGGTTGATGGCAAGTATGATGGTTATGGGGTTGAAACATGGGCAAGGGGCAGCCGGTATAGAGGTCAGTATAGGCAGGGTCTTAGGCATGGTTTTGGGGTGTACCGGTTTTATACAGGGGATGTATATGCTGGGGAATGGTCTAGTGGCCAGAGCCATGGTTGTGGGATTCATACCTGCGAAGATGGTAGTCGATATGTGGGAGAATTTAAGTGGGGTGTTAAACATGGTCTTGGACACTACCATTTCAGGTAAGAGTGATGATGCTCTTCTTTGTATTGTGCCACTTTTGATATTTGTTGGATTTTAATTCTTCTTCTTGTCATCTGATGCTTGGTTCAATCCAATTATAGGTATAGATGAATAGTTGTTCATTTTGGCCAGTTCTAAAACTCTATTTGTGTCAATGAATCAAGTCTTCTGCTAAGTTCTTGTGACTTTATTACACTAGTTTTGGGCATTGACCCTCTACGTTTGATTTAGTTGATATATTTGCTGGCGTAAACAGTGACCTAGTCGTGTACTGGTATGTGTGCGTGTTTGGGTGGTGTGGTGATGTGGCCATAAGGCTAGGATGAAATGAAATTGCATCTTTAGTTGTCATCCTTCTGGGAATACATTAAAATCTTTTAAAAATGTGATCATTGATTTCTGTAAGAAAATTCTTTTGTATGTTTGCTACCATCTGGAGGAAGGGTTTTTCTTGATGTCTTTTCTTTTACTTGCCTCACTTGTGCACTGTGCCCATTCTTTTTACTGATACTACTTGATACTAATGGTTTATAATTATTTGGAACATGTTTAGTAACAAGGAGTGAACTGATAACAGAGAACAAATAGAGAAGAGTAGGTCATGTTGATTCTGGTTTATGATTTTCTGGACATGTTTGATAAGGAGTGAACTGAAAAGAGAGGATAACGTCTGAGGAGAATAATTAGTGAAAATCGATTATTTTGTTTTGATTTATCATTTACGTAAAAAAGTTGATTTGTATCTTTGCTGCTTTTCGGAGGAATGCTTTTCTTGATGTCTTATTTTTACTTGCCTCACTTGTGCACTCTGTCCATTCTGTTATATCTTAATGGCTCTACTTGTACTGCTTGATACTAAATGGATTATGATCTAGAATGTTTGGTAACAAAATGTGAATTGAACAGAGGATAATGTTTGAGGAGAATAAATAGGGAAGAATCAGATCATGTTGATTCTGGTTTATGATTATCTTGAACATGTTTTGGTAACAAGGAGTGAATTGCAAAGAGAGGATAATGTTTGAGGAGAATAAATAGTGAAGTTCAGATTACGTTGTTTTCTTGTTTAATTTTATATGTGATTACAACATCTAAATTTGGAACTTGTGTGTTATTGTAGAAGTAAATTAAGAAATATTTTCTACTAAAAGAGTAGTTTCTGTCCATTTTGTTTATGTTGAAAGTTTCCCATTTAAAATGATGAAGATGGATTTAAAGCTCTAGCCAGTTTTTCTTTGTGTTGTCTACTTGTCTTTTGCAAAGGCCGATGAAAGACCTATGTTTCTTTCCTTCTTTTCCTTTTCGCTTTACATTCCAAGATGTATTTTAATTTTTAAGTGATTGATAATGATGAGATCAAGTCCTTACCCTCATGGGTTCTAGGAAAATTTACTTGAAGTTGTATTCAGATGGCATTTTGATGTGACACTTGGAAAATATAGGGATGCAGTGATTCATGATGAAGTGAACAGAAGATATAGGTTCTAGTCAAATTTTATTGGAAGTAGCATTTTGGATGACATTTGATACTGATACTACATTTGGAACATTTTAGGAATACGACCACATGGATTATTCTTGCTGGTATATGTGGAATATATTGGGGAACTATGGTGTAATGGGCTGTGAAGGTTGGAATAAAGAGGAAAGGTTGAGGAACTATGTGAAACCTGTGTATTGACATGTAATTAAGGAAGATGATTTGGTCATAATTCTTAAATGCTGGGACTTGGGAATGAAATAATTTTCGATGCTTTGGTCACATGGAAATTATTTGTAGGTGCACATTGGTTCTATTTTTAGTATGATGACTCTAACTGATCTATTGATATACATTTGTTCCCTATTTGTATGATAAAGGGAAGGAAATATTATGCGGACTTCTAAATATGATTGTCTTCAAGAATTTGGGGAAAATACTCTAGCTGATTAACACTGCACAGAATGTGGAGAAAGTTTTGGTTGTTTGTCATCTTTTTCTTTTGCCATTCCCAACATTATAGATATCATCGTGAATATCGGTAAATTTTAAGTTGCTGTCTTCGTTGTACCCTATCAGGTTTCTTTGATATACAATCTGGAATACGCAGGAAGTTTGAAATGACACTTTTTTGTTCCAACTCTTGATTTAGACAAACATGTGAAGCTATGTCATTTACCTAAATTTCTGTGGTTTGTTGATGGGCATTTTCTTGCTTGAATTTTATTGCTATTCAGTGAAAAGCCTAAATGTGTTTGATGGATATAAGCAAAAAAGATATGGTTGTCCCTTGGGTATAATTTATGATCTGTTGTATGCATGGTATATGAAATTGAACAAGTTAGATAGCTGCTTATTTTTAAAAAAAATCATGTCTTGAGTTGCTTAGTGAGTGATAAGTAGTGGATCCTTGATAATCTAATCCATCTATCTAGTCATCCTTAAATATCTGAATTATGTTATATTGACTTCATTATTGTTGCCTACAGGAATGGGGATAGATACGCGGAGAATATTTTGCTGATAAGATGCATGGATTTGGAGTCTATTGTTTCGCAAATGGCCACCGTTATGAGGGGGCTTGGCATGAGGGTAGAAGACAGGGTCTTGGAATGTACACTTTCAGAAATGGTGAAACTCAGTCTGGCCATTGGCAAAATGGAATTCTTGATGTTCCAAGCACACAGAGCACAGTGTTTCCTGTTTCTCCGTTGCTGTCAACCACTCCAAAGTGCTTAATGTTGTTCAGGTAACTTTTTCACATATTGTTATTCCACATCAGTATTAATATTTTCTTGCGCCTCTTTGTTTGGGATGCATTGACGTTGGTATCTAATAAAAATTTTACCCCACCGGAAGCCATATGTATAAATTACCTTTTGCTAGTATTTCTTGAATAAGCTTTCTCGGAGACAAAATATACTTTCAGAGATTTGCCAGGTGAAATTAGTGTGTTGTCACTAAAGTAGTGGCATCCTGTCAATTCAATGGGTTAATTCATGTACCATACTTTCAATTATATAAAACTTTTGGTAGCAATATGCTTACCGTGCATGCTTGTTACCAGTATGAAAGGTATAATACGTTCTTGTGTGTGCGTGTGTTTTCTTTCCCCTTCTTTAATAATGTATGAGGTCCACTGAAATACAGAAATGTGTTGTGGTCCTTGTGGAAAACGTAAATTTGCATTTTCTTCTCATTTGCTGCCTTGAAGATATTTTGTGTTTGAGCCTTCGGAATATAAGCTCTTTGTTATTCTTTTTAATAATAGTCATGTCAACTGCTCCTTTTAATGTGATTGATGAAAGTTTGGGCTCTTCATTCTTTTAGTCGGGAATGTATGGAGATTTTTTTTGGTATCAGTTGAAATCGTAGGCCTATCCCCAAAAAAGTTGTTATGCTGCATTGGTAGACTGTTCTAACAACATTGTTCTGAATTCCTAGAATGTTAGTTGATTATTTACTTCACAAGTACATGAATTTTATGCTTGGAACTGTGATTAAAACCCAGTTTTTTTTTTTTTCAGCTTATCCCATAATTTGCAGGAAGTTTATGATTGAATCCTTCATTAAAGCTTCTTTTTATTTGGAAACTAGATAAGATGCTGAATTTTTTATTTTTCATTTTTAATTGTGGCAATGTGTTGTTGACTGTAAATGTAAGAATCATCTTTATAGAGGATCTCTAATCAGTTTCTGTCCGATTATCAGGAAGCTCGACGAGCAGCAGAGAAAGCCTATGAGGTGTCAAAGGTGGACGAGCGAGTGAACAGGGCAGTAGCAGCGGCCAACAGGGCCGCTAATGCTGCCAGAGTGGCAGCCGTTAAAGCTGTGCAAAAGCAAATGCATATCAGAAGCAACAGCGATGAGATTCCCCTTCCCGTTCTGTAAGACTCGTTACTGATGGCCAAAATTTAGTATAATCGAACAACTTTTAGCAGAAAAGATGGTTGCAGCTTCCAGCAGAAGATTAGTCTCTCGTATATTGATGACACCTTCAATTTTACGACTTTTCGTCAACATAATGAAATGCGGTTTCAAGTGAAAGCCGAAATTTTCGAGCAGCTCGGTGGTGTTAGCCAACTTGGCGTAGCAGTGGACAGAAACACAGAGGTTTCTCTCTCCATGCTCAACTAGCCTTTTCTTTTTGCCTTTTTTGGCTTTGTAAAGTTTAAAATAGTTATAAGATTTAGTGCTGGTAGATAGGGAAACCCCTAACCCAATCCAGCCCTGTATGTGAAGAAATGATAATGAGAAACTCAACCCTGATGATGTAATAGATGTAATATTTCAACTTTGTCCAAGTTGTTTTTGCTTCCTCTTTTTCTCACTGCCTGAATCTGTGCATCTGTTATTCTATTCTTTACAAGAACCTCTAGGGGTATGCTTCGCTATTGATTGTGGATTTTGGGGGAAGTACTAGGGAAATATATTTGACGTAATTTATTGAAAAATGCGTGTATTAGTATTAAAAATGCATAATGTAATGTGTGTCCGGTTTTGTTTCGGAAGAAAAAATGGTGAAGAAATTGTAATTGGTAGCACTATCAAATCCCGTGTTTAGAGAAGCCTTGCAAGAATCTGGGTTAAGGCCTAATGTCAATAGTTTTTGCAAATACTTCCTTAATGTCAATAGTGTTTGCAAATAGAAGTTAAAAGGTTATTAAGTTTAAAGAGAGTGTTTGATGAATAAGTTGTAAGAGTATATTTGCATAAGTGACACGACATGATAGCACGACACGAACACGACCCGATTACAAACACGATTACAGAAAAAAAAGACACGATAAAGCACGACATGGTAACACGATACCAACACGAAATTGAAAATTAATTTAAACTTACAACTATTGTTATATTTAAGTTCACGAAAAATAGATAACACGAAAACACGATAGTGTAATACGAACACGACACGATAACACGATTTGCCACCCCTAAAAAAAATAGAATTAAAAATCTAAAATAGTCTCTACTACTTTTAGATTCTGATTAAATTATACAAAATAGAAACAAAGGTTTGACATGACAATCACTTTTATTAAGTGTTTGTAAACACTCTAAATTTAAAAAGTTATTGAAAGTATGAAAGAAATATGATTAGTTCTTTCTTTAAAAAAATAAGTTAAAGAAAATTAAATTGGATTGTGAAGACATTACCTTTTCAACAAAATGACAAAAACGCAACACCCACCTTTTGAATTATGTTAAAAAAAAATCAAGGTGGAAATATGGAACTTTTGAGTATTTAGAAAAGTACAAAAACGCTTTTGAATAAGTTTAAGGACCCAACTTCATATTTTTAGATTCTGTTTAAATTACGCAGAAGCTAAATATACAATTATTATTAACATTTAAAGATACCAAAAACAAAAGGTAATTTTTTTGAAGCTGCTGAAAAATCACCATGAAAAATCAGTTGCAAATAACTATTATTATTTCATCAACAATGTAAAACAACTAATACCACTAAAAAGATTAAGCAGATTTACATGTTACAAGTCATCCAATCCAGCTCGGGATGGAACACATAAAACACATATTTTTTTTAGGACACATAAAATGATAAAACACATATTTAGGATAGAGGGTGTTAAATGTAAATAGGAGCTATGCTTCCAATGGCTATAATTAGAATATTGCAATATACAAAAAAAGGTTCTGGTTTGTCATCCTGTTTTTCCCCCATCAAAATGCAGATACCACGGGGTACAAGTATAATAAAAAAATTACTGGTGCATTTGTTGAATTTTAGCAAGTTCTTGCAGATAACTAAACTAAAAAAGTGAAAATACAGAAGCATTGCATAAGATGCTTGAAACAAAATTCAAGCAACAATATTATCCAACACCAATACCTTAACCTACCAACGCCATCGAGCAACAACCTTATAACAATATAAATACTTTCACCAAAATATGCATCCAAAACAGAAAATAAGCATAGATGATAGATCTCAAACAGACTGCAAAATTTTAAGGATTTCAGTCATAAGAAATATGAAAGTCAAGTACAATATAGTGTGGCTAACAATCTCACAACGAAATTTAAAAAGGACAAATGCGCCAAAAACAAATGTCACTGAATTTAACTCTCGGTCTGCTCCCTCAACCTTCGGATGGTGCTCCTCACAGTCACGGCACTAGCAGTGCTGCAACGGGATAACGTGTGTTTAGCAAATTAAACAAATAACATAATAACATAAAGGGACATTCTGAAAGATTATTACTTCAAAGTGTAAGCACCGCCAGCTTTCACTTTGCCACAATCCTTGCATCCCCAAATGCCGACAGCCTTCCTCTTCACTGCATACTGTGATGAAACCATTCATTCAGAAAATGCACAATCAACCACATCACCCTATAAACCAATCATGATATAACATTCTGGACCCCTGATTCATACCTTTCCACAGAACTCGCAGAAGTACTTGCTGTGCTGACTAACTTCCATCTTCTTAATCTGCTTCCTCAAACTAGCACCATATCGGGTGCCTGAAATGTAATGAAATCCATTAATAAACTGACCAATTGAATATATAAAATTAAATTTACTTCAATCCAACATAGAGCCAATACTAATCCACCAAAAAACAACACACTTGTCAAGCAAAATTAAGACTTATTGGCCACATTTTCGTCCACATGATCAAAGCAAATAAATTTGTTCACTAACATGAATGCAACATATTCATCACACAAGTTAACTCCCCCTTTCTCTCTAATCAACAAAATAAGTGATATTTACACAAGAAGATCAAAGAGAATAACGGACAGGGGGCAGATTGCGGGAAAAAACTGGAATAAAATCACCTACCGTATTTCCCAACAATTCCAACCTTCTTGGTTCTCTTGGCCTGCACATAGTAAGAATATTGGTGAAAAATACAACGAAAAAAGATCATCTTACATGTCCATCTAAATAACCAATATTCCTTTCTGGTGAACACTAAAAAGAATAACCTAGTAATCACCATTAGACAACAACCACTAATTACAAAGCTACATGGCAACTGCTTCACAATAAGGAAAACCGACTTCCAAACAAGAAAATATTCATATTTGAGAAAATCGTAGTCTTCAATTATCAGTTAAGAGTTCCTCAACTATACTAGCTTTAAAACCTAAAAACCAAAATTTGTTAGGAAAAACTATAGCTACAACAAAAATAAAGAGAATCACTTTTATTAAAACAATTCCATAAATTTGATCCATGAAAAAACATAAAAATGCAACTTCTCAACAGTGCCATTGAAAAGATTCAATAAAACAATACATACTAATTAACATCGTACCATTAAACTGTAGCATATTCAATAAAACTGCATCTCGAATACAGAAAAGAGCAAAAATCACAGCCTTTTGCTACAAAATTCTTTACACATTCAGAGAATACGAAAACCACTGCGTGTAAGAGAGTGCATGCCACAGTCTAGTGTATGGGGGAGAGAAAGAGAGAGAGAGATGTGAGAGAGAGGGAGTACCATCGGAAATGAATGAGAGGAGCGGCGCGACGATGCAGCAGCGAATAAAACCCTAGCTTCAGCTTTGCGAAAGAGGACAGTAAAATGTTAGCGCTTTTATATATAGATATAAAAGTAGGGAAAGTTGCATTGACCTCCCTACAGTTTTTCACTATTTTCAATACGCCCCCAAATATTTGGAAAATTAACATGTACTTCTATTCTGTCACCTTCTAAGTTACTTATGTGAAAGTGCTTGTTTGTAAACTTTTGGTTCCAAAAGTCCATTTCAATAAAACTTGGTATTTGATGGTTAATTTAATACTTTTTTGATAAGTCATTTCTCCAAAAAGTCAATTTTAGAAAAGTCAATTAGAAACTTTTTGAAATGTCATTTATCAAAAAGTCAAATTTTTAAATGAAATTTTGCATAAGTGCTTCCAAACAAGCACAAAAATTGGAGGTTAATATGAGAATTGAGGGTGGGTAAAAGGGTAATTAGTAGGCTTTGCCACGTCAAATGTCAGGCTTTTTATAATACAATGTTGCAAATATAAAAAATTAAATTTTATACAAACATGTATGTTGAGGGGTGTTAGCCTTTTAAGTATTATTCTAAAAAATCCCGCCTAACCACAATTAGTTCACACTTAGGTGCTAAGTTCCTCTTGTCGCCTAAGTTTTTTTTTCTGATTAGGCTCCTTTTAACCCACTCAGGTCCCGTCTAACCCCGCCTAATTTCTACTTAGGCGCTAGGCCCCAGTCTATCGCCTAACTAGCGCCAAACGCTTTTTAGAACACTGTTTTTAAGTGGAGTTAATACTAAATTGTACATATTCTTTTTTTAACCAAAAACGATAGCGTAATATTTCAACTAAAACACATTTTTACAACATGCCTACTGGCACAAGGCCGCCTTGCATAACCAAATGTCAAGGGGAATACACACTCCTGTGGAGAAACCAACACAGGGACTAACAGAACTACAAACAAAAACTAAAAAACTGAACACTAAACACTGAAAAACTAAAAATTCCCCCAAAGGGAGACTAGAATGCCACCTGCACTGGAAGACTAAGGCACTCCCCCAAAGGAGACTACCAACAAAGACACAAAAAAAAGAAAATGCACCCCTCGGGCACGAGCTACTTTCAAGCACTGCAAGATAATCAATTTCAGACTCGCCTACAAGATTCGCCCTTCAACCGAGAACCACAAAACACCAACAAAGAAAAAGAAAAAAGAGACACCAAATCTACGAAAAAGAAGAAGCAAAACAACGGGAAAAAAAAACAACCACGAACAGAGACTGTGGCATCTCCCTCTCCCAAGACTACCACCGCAACCCAACTCCACCACTCTCCGAAGACTCGCATCTCGCCGCCCATAACCGACCGCCTGAAGAACTCCCAAAGCTTGGATCCGAGCAAAAGGAGAAAAGCATCACGAGGAAGGGGCTAGACTTGACCGGCGACACCGAGAGGTCGCCGCCGCACCACAGCAAGCAACAAGGAAGGGGGAAGAGGGGGTGGGCTGTAGTGGGAGAGGGGAAAAGGAAAAGGGGATTATGGTTTTGCTTTTCCTAGAAAGAAGGGGGAGAGAAAATGCTAGAGAGAGACTAAATCGTACATATTCAGTAGAGTATTTGATAACAATTAGATGCAATTTGTATTAAACTAATTTGATGATAACAATGCAATGTTTAGCCAATCCCATCTCGGGCTTCATGTACATGCCGGTTAAAAAGCAATTAAGGGGTTGTATGGCTTTTATTCCAATGATAAAAGTGATTTTCCATCCCATTGAGATAAATTTCCGATATTTTGTTGGATTTTATGCAAAACTGAAAATATGTTTGGTTATACAATTTTTGATGAAGAATTTATAAGATGAAAGTTGAGAATATGTTTGGTTTAGTATGTTTTTTGGATCTTTTTATTGTAGAATGTGATAAGAAAATAATATATATATATAGGGGAAGGTTCAAATGGGACACCCCCCTTATATGAGACGGTGGGGATTTATCCAAGCCATTGAAAATATTACAATTAATGGTTCAGATTTAATGGCTAATATTAATTTAACAATTATTAAATATAGGCAATAAGGGCACAATAGACAATTTGAGAAAATAACAAATCAATGTAGTGGAACCGATTTCTAATTTATAGGAATAGATAAGGGGAAAGAAATGGATTCACAATCTTTCCAAATCACAACCAATATCCCCACCCAAAAAAACGTTTGTCTTCTTCCACAATATAACCATAGACGACTGCAAAAAATCAATAGAGAGTGTTGTGCATACCCCATAACAGAAGAAAACAAAATCGGTGCCGGCGATGGAAGACAATATTAATGATTCCGATGTACAACAAGGTGAATATATATTTATCTCTATACACTGTTTATGTTTTTTAAATTTTATGTAATTGTAATTCCGGGAAAAATATTGCCCCTCCATCCTTCTGTTGTTTGTCTACGGAGAAACATGAGAAACAACATTACTTTGAAATTTAACAGTATAAATAGTATAACATTAGTGTTTATTTAGAACTGATTTGTTGTATATATTGTATTACATATATGTTTGCTTGTAAAAACAAGAACACCTTCCAAGATGCTCTGAACGAAATTTATTAGCGAAACACTGTATGTGTAGTTGTATTTTAATGTACGTGTAATGTGTGTTTACTGTATATATACATTAATGAAATCTTTAAAATACAATTTACTGTATATTTATATATAATGGGGTGTATGTATGTAATTATTAAATTGTTTTCTAAAACCATAGCACACGTCCCATGATACTACGAAAAATAGATTGCTCTTCTATGATACTTTTAACCAATGTTATAACTGCCTATTATGTTGTATTTTAGTGTATAGTTTACTGTCTATTAGTGTACAATTTACTGTATTTTACTGTACAGTTTACTGTCTAAATCAATAAACTGATATTCCTTATGTATAGGTATTTTGCTTCAGAAAACTAATTATTGTTTATTGATTTAGACAATGCAGGTTACACTAGAGAAAGACTAGAGATTTCGCCTGGTTTAACAAAGTATTGGATCCCAATAGTTGAACAAGACAAAATACCGTGCATAGGAATGGAATTTCTATCATTAGAGAAAGGCGTACAATTCTATAGGGAATATGGCTCATATAGTGGATTCGACATTCGAACAAGTACAACAAGAAGGTTCAGAAATAAGGACATTCATGTCTAATATATAGTATGCAACCGAGAATGGTTCAAAAATAGTAAGGTTTCACCTCCAATTGGTTCCAATGAAGAAGATGATCCGCATAGGAGTTCAACATCACGTACAAGGTCGTCAAGTCGTGTGGGGTGCAATACAAGGTGTATATTTCAATACGCAACACCGAATTCCTACAAGATAAAATACTTTGAAGAGCGGCATACTCATTCTCTGAGATCAGAACCATACAGACAATTTATGAAGGTGACAGAGTCTTAATTTTGGGCACCAACAGTTCATCTTGAATTGCACAAAGGCAAATGTTGGTACTGCTAAAACCCTCGGGGTGTTTAAAGAGATGGTGGGAGGGTACTCCAATGCCGAGCACTTCAAATAGACTTCAAAAACTTTAGGAGAGACTTGCAGGCCTACATATGTGGTGCGCAGATGCTAGATTGGTAATAGATAAGTGCTTGAGGAAAAAGAAATAAGTCCAGGAATGGCATTCAATTATGATGTCGATGAGAATGATCACCTAACCCGACTATTTTGGGCGGACGGACATCGTGCGGAATTATAGCGTATTTGGTGACGCGTCGTTTCGCGTTTGATGCTACGCATAATACGAATAGGTGTTGTTTATTTGCTTTGACATTCTTTGTCTGGATACGGATACGAGCATTTCTTGTGTAAATAAAAAAAATTCGCTGTGTAGGATATTTTTATTCCACCGTGTTTTGAATGGCATTTATAAAAAAAATACAAATACCTATTAATCCTTCCATAAAAATATTGTTAATTCATTTTAATATTATTTGTCTTTGGTAGGTGATATTAATCGTGTAATAATACGAACAGTGTTGTTTATTTAATTTGACATTACTATCCGGATACGAGCATTATCTTTGTGTAAATTTCAAAATTTCGTTGTAGGCTATTTTTTATTCTACTGTGTCTTGAATTGCATTTATACAAAAATAGAAAGACTTATTAATCCTTCCAAATAATATTGTTAGTTCATTTAATATTACTGCACTGGTAGGTGATATTCACTGTATAATAATTGAAATTTCAATGTACTACATATTTATTTCAATGTCTATTGAATTGAAATTATTTATGCAAAATGGCAGATACAATATGGTGTTCGCGCCTTTTACGGGAATAGATAATCATAAGCGTTGTGTAACATTTGGAGCTGGGTTGATAATAAAGGAAGATGAAGCGTCATACATATGGCTATTCAAGAATTTCTTAGAAGCAATGGGTAAAGAACCAAGCTATATTGTTATTGACCAAGACCCCGCAATGAAAAATGCAATACAAGCTGTTTTCCGAAGTACCAGTCATCGTCTATGTATGTGGCACATCATGGAGAAGGTAAACACCAAAGTCAATCCAGCATTGCTCATGGATAATAGTTTCAGGCTGAAACTAAATTCTATTGTATGGGATGATTACGATGAGCCAGCGGAGTTCGAGACAAAATGACATGATGTAATGCGTGAGTATGAGTTAACTTCGCATCCATGGTTTAATACAATGTTCGATCTTAGACAAAAATGGATACCAGCATATTTTAGGGACGTGCCAATGGGAAGTCTAATAAGGACAACGTCAAGATCTGAAAGTACGAATAGTTGGTTTGGCAATTTCACAAACCCTCGGCAAGTTTGGTGGAATTTTTTATGCACTTTGAAAGTGCTATGGACTCACAACGCCACGTGTTCTTACAAAATAAGAGACAAAACTGGTAGGGTATATGATGTCATTTGTTACAAGAACGAGTCAATGTCAAAGTGCAGTTGCAAAATGTTTGAACGAAGCGGACTACTTTGTCGCCATATACTGTTATTGCTAAAGGGAGAACAAGAGATTCCATCCAAATATCTAACAAGGCGTAGGTTGAAAAATGCATCGATTCATCCTTTTTCAAGGAACGATGATGTGTACCAATTCAATGGAGGCAACACAACATGTGTAACTCTCAACAAGCTTTGGTCAGATTTCCATTGTTGTCTTGGGCTCGCCCAAGGTGATATAGAGAAATTGTCATCTTTGTCACGCTTACTATCAGAAGAAAAGCAAAAACTACTACTCGAACAAGAGAATGAAAGGTCCGTAGTTGGCAAGCAAGCAGTTATTGAAGCCTATTGTGGGACAACATCAGGAAATGATATCAATGTATTGCCACCACAACAAGCAAAAAACAAAGGTAGTGGGAGCCGCGTGAAAAGTCGTATACAAAGTCAAAAGAAGAAAGCTATCAAAGCAAGCACAAAATTGAAGAGACGATGTGGTATATGTGGTGAAGTCACAACCCATAACAGTAGAACATGTCCCAAACGTTCAAAAACTTAATTAGATATTAACCATTTTCAATCAACAAAGACATACATCAAGTTTTAGTATGTTTTCAATGTTTCTTTGCATCAACAATAATGTTTCGTTAGTACATTTTACTGTTTGGTTAGTATGTTATCACCTGCTCATTACAATTTATTTTTTTATTCATATTTTTACTGTATGAAATAACTGCATTCAATATACAGTAAACATGTATATATAGTACAGTGAAATATGACAATTATACACTGAAACGATATTAACCGCACAGTGAACCAAATCACCAATGTACATCGTGTTACGCTAAAATCTAAAAAAAGGTATATCCAGTGTACACACATTGTTGCTTTGATTTTGCCGTAATATATACATGCTCATTCCTACCCCATCCAAAAAAAAAATGGAACAATATCCTTTTTCCCTCAAAAAACGTAGTAAAACTGCACAAATATACAACATTTTAATAATAAACATACAGTACAACTGCACAAATTTTACTCGATTGTAATACTAATTATGCAATAAAAATACACAAATTATACAACTTTCTAATTCTAATTATAAATCCTTCGATAAACATGGACGGATGCTAACAAACATTAAACCACACATAACACGTACCAGCATCCTAAAAATATGTTCACATTAAAATCTGCATTAATTAAACATTCCAACAAAGCGATACTCAGTTAAACTCCAAAATAACCACCCGCAAAATTATACAAAAAAATACACTAAATCTATAGTAAAAATACACTAATTATACAACATTCTGATGCTAATTATACAGTAAAAATACACTAATTATACATCATTCTAATACTAATTATACACCAAAACGATATTCAGTTTTCGATTTACAGTAAAAATACACTAATTATACAGCATTCTAATACTAATTATACATCATTCGACTATCATGGGCACATATTAACAAAAATCACACACAACACGTATCAATTAATTAAACTGCATTAATTAAACATTTCCAACAAAAACGATATTCAGTTAGACCACAAAAAAACAACCAACAGCAAAATCGCCTAACTAGACCATTGTAGCATTCACAAAGATAATTCGACACGAAAAGCCAAGGAAATAAATAATCCAACAAAGAGAACCGACAAAATAAAATAGTAACATAGAGTTAATACACGTTCATCCTAAAAAGGCTGATAAAATCACATAACATCCTTCCCCATCCAGAACTTCCTTGCCTCCATCAGACTCTTTTCTCTTCGCTCATTGTTCTCTTGGCTAATAATCGAGTAGCAATACTTAATGCGAAGGTTAGATATTAGATTCCCACCACCCTTTTTTACCCGCAGTCCCAACCTCTTGCGCCTCCGCCCATGTATGTCTCCATGTGGCGCATTGCAAAAATCCCACAATCAACTTTGTTCTCGAAGTCCCTCCACGGCATAGACAACCTACTCAATTTAGCATTTTTAACGGACCATGACATCTGATCACAACCCCTCGAAGAAAGATATAATAAAAAAAACACGCATCTAGCAACAAATACAAGTAAACATAACATTAAATCAACAATAAACAACGCATGGGTGTAAAGCAGTAAATACTTCATTATGTGTACAGTGAATTTGCACTATATATACAGTAAAAATACACCAAGTGAACAGTAGACATTGAATAAAAATATATATCATGTATACATTAAATTGCACTAAATACACAGTAATACTACAGTATGCGTACAGTGAATTTGCAATGGAAACCATACAACCCGTTAAAAGTAGAAAAATCTCCAATGATATGTACTTTAAAAGAAAAGTAGCTTGTGGCACACTCCAAATTAATACTAATAAATAAAAAAATTCTTCCAAGTTTCAAAAACATTTTTTGCAATTATTTCATTGAACTTAACAGAACTTATTACTTCCAACAATTCCCACACTAGGAAGCCTCCAAGAATGGGATATGCTATATTTCCTTGCTGCCCAAGTTCAAAAAAACTATATATAGCCGGTCGCGGTTGAGCCGGCACAGTGAGAGAGACGATCGGAAACTGTGGATGCTCGAGGCCGTCGGTCGCTTGGAGTGATTGATGCGGACGACTGTTGTTGATGGCGATGGAAAAAAATGGAGTGAGGGCGGACGGGAGTTGTTGACGGTGATTGAAAAAAAAAGAGATTTTGAAAGGATTAGACAATGGTTGACGGAGAGAGAAAAAGAGAGTTTGAGAGGATATGGAGTGTTTGAGGGGAGAAGATGTGAAGAGACGTGCATATCAAAGAGAGAATACACAGAGATACGATGTTTGAACTCCCCAAAAATAGCGCGAATTAATAAAGGAAGAAATCAATTATCTTTTACAAAATTACTAAACGCCCCTTACTTAATATTTCGAAAATTACCACTTTGACCTTTTTTAATTGAATCAGTTAAAAACCATCCTAAAATAAAGGGAATGATCTTAGCCATACAAAATATCAATCCAATGGCTTGGATAAATCCCCACCGTCTCATATAAAGGGGAGTGTCCCATTTGAACCAAATCATATATATATATATATATGTGTATGTAGGGATTGGTTCAAATGAGACCAACCTCTTTAGGTGAGTCCATAAGAACATTTGTGGACTCTTGATTCAAAATTTTGGATAGTGTAGATCATTCTAGTTATTTTAGGCTAGTAAGGGTATATATGTACTTTTCTATATCATCAATTTTTTAAACAGGCGTATTAATGTCATTTAATAACCATTTTTAATGCAAATACAATCTTACCTTTTCAGTTGGCCGAGATTTAGGGAGAGAGATCCATCAACTTCAATCGTGTTGTTCAGTTATTTTCATATCAAAACGGATACGTCTTCCGCCATTTTTGCTCCATCGTTCTCTATCTATCCAAAATCCTATTTTTCAAAGTCCTTGTTTACTTAGTTAAATATTCTTGCATATTTAGTGATGTTTTATTGTATATTTAGTTCAACAGAATTGTATACTTAGTTAAATGTCATTTTATACCTGGTTATGTTTTATCATATATTTAGTTCAGTGGATTTGTATACTTAGTTTAGTGGAATTGTATACTTAGTAAAATGACGTTGTTTACTTAGTTGTGTTTTATTGTATACTTGGTTCAGTGGAATTGTATACTTAGTTATATAACTAGTTCAGTGGAATTGTATATTTAGTTCAGTGTAATTGTATACTTAGTTAATTGTTTATGTATACTTAGTAATATTTTAATATATAGTTAGTTCAGTGTAATTGTATACTTAGTTAAATATTTATGTATACTTACTAATATTTTAATGCATAGTTAGTTCAGTGTAAAGTTAAATGTTTATGTATATTTAGTAATGTTTTAATGTATAGTTGGTTTAGTGAAATTGTATAGTTTTCATTAATTGTTGCATGTTTCTGTTGCCACATTTTCTGTAGCTATTTATGTTTTTTGTCAAGCTTGATCCTATGGAATAATTTGCAGAATCGAATGGAGCAGTACAAGTTGTTATGGCGATGCAGAGATTGTTGTTGTGAAGAAGGGAGATAAAGAGAGGGTAAATCGCGTGATTATGGGGACTTGATCAATAACAGACCACGTCCCTAATTTGTAGGAGGCGGTTACCATTTTTTGCTTCATCTATTCCTATTTTACCCCTGCATGTGTATATTTTCCTATCAATTGTTGTATATATTTGTTCATATCTTGGCCATTGATTTATTTTTTTGATGGTGTAGATATGTTCCTACGGTCTCATCTAGGAGGGTGTAGGATCTCATTTGGCAGCCTCTTACCATGTGGCAGTGTGGATAGATCCCATCCATCCATCCTATTCAATCAATGGTTCAGATTAGGCCTAAAAATACACCATTTTTCATTTATTTTATGTGTAAAAAGGGCAAATCGGTAACTATTAAAATGGTGTAAAAATAATACCATATTTACTTTCCTAAAATCAAGGGATATATTCAATATCAGATTTCCATAACACATACGCCTAATAATGAGGAAAAAAATGGATTCTCACTCTTCATTGACGCAATATTTTGGTGTACAAATGTTTATAATATTGTGCTCTGGACGCATTATTTCGTGTATAGATATACATATTTTGGTGCTAATCGGTAACTATCAAAATGGTGTAAAAATAATACCATATTTACTTTCCTAAAATCAAGGGATATATTAAATATCAGATTTCCATAACAGATACGCCTAATAATGAGGAAAAAAAACGGATTTTCACTCTTCATTGACGCAATTTTTTGGTGTACAAATGTTTATAATATTGTGCTCTAGACGTATTATTTCGTGTATAGATATGCATATTTTGGTGCTAATCGGTAACTATCAAAATGGTGTAAAAATAATACCATATTTACTTTCCTAAAATCAAGGGATATATTCAATATCAGATTTCCATAACAGATACGCCTAATAATGAGGAAAAAAAATGGATTCTCACTCTTCATTGACGCAATATTTTGGTGTACAAATGTTTATAATATTGTGCTATGGACGCATTATTTCGTGTATAGATATACATATTTTGGTGCTAATGGGTAACTATCAAAATGGTGTAAAAATAATACCATATTTACTTTCCTAAAATCAAGGAATATATTAAATATCAGATTTCCATAATAGATACGCCTAATAATGAGGAAAAAAACGGATTCTCACTCTTCATTGACGCAATTTTTTGGTGTACAAATATTTATAATATTGTGCTCTGGAAGCATTATTTCGTGTATAAATATGCATATTTTGGTGCTAATCGGTAACTATCAAAATGGTGTAAAAATAATACCATATTTACTTTCCTAAAATCAAGTGATATATTAAATATCAGATTTCCATAACAGATACGCCTAATAATGAGGAAAAAAAACGGATTCTCACTCTTCATTGACGCAATATTTTGGTGTACAAATGTTTATAATATTGTGCTCTGAACGCATTATTTCGTGTATAGATATGCATATTTTGGAGCTAATATAACATGAAATATGACGTGTTTGTATGTTTATTTCAGACTAAACACTGGTACTTAAGTTGGTATAAAAATATTGACAATATTGTACATTGGAAGCATATTTTGGTGTATACATATGCAGACTTCGGTGCTTTATGACCATATGGCAGAGGCCGTTGTCTCCATCACTCTTCAAATCCCACAAAATCTTCTTCGACTACATGGGAATAAGACTGCCTCAAATCGAAAATCCTCGCGTTCCTCATAGTTGTCCCTTCTCCAGGATCGAATGTCGGTCTTATTCCATAAGTCCGTAAGCTCGCCGTGATCCCGAGAAATCCGCTTTTGATATCTCAAATTTGGGAACCAACTCGTAAGTGGTGACCATTTCCCTGAAGAAACAATCCATTTTTTCGAAAAACATTTCTAGAAATCGTCGACCTGGATGCAACCTTAGCGAAGAACTAAAAACGAGAACGTTGTCCTCGATATCGTAGGCTACCTCTCGGACTTGGGAAACCTAATTGTGGACTCTTTCATATGCGTCTTGTTTGGAATCAGCGTCTTTCAGGAAAGACCACATTCACTGAAGCTCCAGCTGGATAGCTTGAACCTCGAATCTTACTCTGAAGTAGAATTTCGCTTCTTCTACAAGAAGGTTGCGGATTGTTTGTAGAGTGATGGAGACAACGGCCTCTGCCATCTGATATTCTCTTTGGAATAGATTGAATGAAATCCCAAAAAAAAGGGGTTATGGTGGGGTTACCAAAAACGGATGGGTTGTTATGTGTATAAAATTCCTATTATGCCTAAATGGGCTGGGTTGAATATAAAAAAAAATAAAAAATCGAAAAAACATGGGTCTTAGGATTAAACAAGATTGTGGCTTAGATTTGTCCACACTGCCACATGACAAGACGTTTGCCACATATGATCCAATATATATATATATATATATATATATATATATGTGTGTGTGTGTGTGTGTGTGTGTGTGTGTGTGTGTGTGAGAGAGAGAGAGAGAGAGAGAGAGAGGATAATAGGTGGGACCCACTTAAGTGATATTGTTAGAAAAACTAGATGAGGCCCTCGTGCGATGCACGAGCTATTCTAATAACCAATAGAATTGTCAAATGGGCCGACATGTGCTGGTCCGTCAAGCCAAGGAAAAAATTCGGGTCGGACCATGACGAAATTCCATTGGGCAGCTATTTTTGAGACCCAATCCATGAAAAATACACATGAAATGTCCGATCAACAAAAATTTCGGGACACATAGGTGCAATCTTTTCGAGCCTCCAAAATTATAGTGCGGCCCCTCAGTCCGAGCCCATTTTGACACCTCTAATAATTAAATATTTGTATTCATATCAACCAGTACTGAATAGTTTGTAATGATGGTGATCAGTTCCACAAAAAATGCATCATCGATAATGGATAAGTTGTATTGACGGTGGTCGTGAAACTATTTTCGTATATATAGATTTAAATATAACATAAATACTGGACACGTTAAGATATACTAAATCATTATAGATATATAGATACTACAATATAGTCAAAATATATAATTTTCAGGTATAATAACTTATTAATATACTTTATATATCAGCACACTTCGTATATATTTTTTCAGTTTAATATAACATTATATTCTTTTTTTATCATTATTATTGATAAAATCTTATCAAATTGATAGTTTGTAAACAAAAGAGATAAATTGTAGTACAATTACGAAGATCGAGCCAATAATGCAGATTCGTTTTCTTATTTTTCTTTAAAAATTTTTGGAATTTATTTAGTACAATATTTAATATTGATAATCATATATAAATTAGATTTTAATGCATACCAAATTTAAAATAGGCAAAATTAATGATAAATTACAATAATATCGGTCAACAAACTATTTTTTCTTTTTTCTTTTTTAAATCTTTCCAAATCCAGATGTATCGTATTTAATACTAATTAGACATACCTAAATTAAAATGTCAATGCATACCATAATTAAGATAAACAAATTTAATGATATAATTACAAATATATTGGATATATATGTCTATTTTATTTTTTATTTTCCATTAAAAATATCTAATTTCGTTTTTAGCAAGTGCAAAAAGTGGGAAAACAGATTTGGAAATAGGTTTGTTATTATATATATATATAGATATATAGATAGATAATAATATATAAATGGATAAAAGTGATAGTGGTGGGGTCTACTTCGAAATTTTAATTTAAAAATAATAATTTACGTGGAAGTTGATTTTGATAATAGGTCCCACTTATGTAATTTAAGATTAAAATTGAGTATGTGGTGGTTATACTAAGATCTATTGATGTAATATAGGGTTAAAAATAATTATATAGGTGTGAGAATTTAGAATATAAGGTTGAGATTGGAAAGTAAGAAGTTGAAAATTTGATATTTGCAGTGAGATTATGTAAAACAAACATGATTTATATATATATATATATATATAGGATTTGGATCTGGTGAGTCCACATATCTTAGGTGAGTACATGAGACCAAATCTAATGCATTGATTTAATTTTTAAACGGTTGAGATTAAACAAAATTTAATATTTAACTTTTCAAAAATAAGGACTTTTTGGTAATTTTAATTAATACCAATTTTTGGGAGGGAAGTTATTTTTGGTAGTGGGCTAGAAATTATGAACGGTTTAAGGGAGACGTGTTTATCAAAAACAAGAGTCACTAATATCTTGCATATCTTTTCCTCCCAAGTGTTCTCTCTGCAAACCATCCCCAAATTCATCCCTACCGTGAGAAAAGGCCATCCTTTTCCTCCATGGCTTTCCTAGAGCTCTAGTACTCGTGGCACCACCGGATGCTTCACCTCTCTTGAGACTGGCTACCGCACCATCGCCCCGACCTCCAAGGCTATGGCGACACCGAAACCGACGCTTCGACTCTGTGGATTGGGGGTGTTTCGGTGGGGCACTCTTTGGGCACAATCGTTGCCGATTGTTTTGTTTGCCGAGGTTGATAGAATCGTGAGTGTTAACGAAGACGTGGCATTTCGGCTAGAAATCCGTTCGTCAAAACCGCGTTCAGGGTTACTGAGAGACGGAGACCGCTTGGTGACGGCTTCTATATGTGTAGATTCCAAGTAATTAATATTTATTTTTCATTTTTTCAATTTCATCAATCATCAGTCATTACCACTTAATTATATGTCTTCGGTGCCTAATTAACGAGGCTTTCAACTGCTTATTGTTGTTGATAATTATGCTTATGCATATTTTATATTATGCTTATCTATATTTTATATTATGCTCTCATATTAGAGGGTAATTAGTATTGTCATGTTTTTTCTAATTTGGGGATTGCTTATTGATGTTTTCAAGCGCTTATTGTTGTTGATAGTTATGCTTATCTATAGTTTGTTTTATGCTTATACATGTCTTATATTATGCTTATACTTGGTTGGTTTTTATGCTTATAAATATTTTGTTTGTTAATAAATATTTTATATAAATGACTAATGTCTTTTTTTTTTTATAGATTTTCTGTTGGAAATGACAAAACATGTAATGAATGAGCAGAGGAAGTCGGTTTTGGGACTGGCGAATGAGTTTGCTAAATCGAGTTATGATCACAACGAAATGTTATTGTTTCATACTTTGATCAAAATGCTGAATATTGTAGTTTTTTTGTAGCCATTTTAAATATGGTTGGTTTTGACGTACATGCATAGTTGATATAGGAATATTTTCTAGTTAGTGTCGTATTTATTTTCATTGTTTTTAGACAATGTAAACAGAATTCAATTGCTTTGAAAGCATAATTGATTTACTTTTGTAAGCAAAATTCAATTGCTTTGTAAGCATAATTCAATTTGTAATATTTGCTCGAAAAGCACTACTGTGATCACAAATAAGCTATGTACATAGTAGTAATAAACATTACAATAATCACACATACGCAATTTGTAATATGTGAATAAGCGATTTAACAAATAAATAAGCAAAGTCACAACATATTCTTGAACACATACTTTTTATTTATTAAGAATTATTTTTAAAATGGTATTCCGTTGTCGATATTATCAAAATTCATTCATTCTTTTGGAGTCACATTTTAACGCAATTGTTGTGACACATGTGCAATCCCAATCGAATCAAATAAAATAAATAATTAAGCAATATTTAGAATATACATAAGCATATAGTTATGCACATGTAAGCAAACGTCTAGCCATAGCTAAGTAAAGTACTGAGTTAAAACAAATGGGGACGCAATCAAAATTTTAAATACATACAAGCAAGTATTCATGCATACATAAGCAACATTTTAGTATCACCCAAGCAAAATTCTGGGTTGAAAAAAAGTCAACGATTGAATGAATAAGAGTCCATATAAGTATAAGTTTTTAATTTTTTACATAATATGATAGTTCTTCTCAAACAAACTATTATTAATGTGAGAGTTTAAAACACAGTAATAACTAAGCACCATTTTGCATACGTGCAAGCAAATATTTAAGCACATATAAGCAACATCTGACCATATCAAGCAATTTTTTTAAAAAAAATGGGAATGGCAAAATTTCATGTAATTTACTAGATTTAGCACATGGAGTTAAGGAAACATATCATCAAATTTGTTTGAAAATCAATTACAGAACGTGAGTTGAATAAAGGATGACACCAATTGTGCGTAACTGCCCTATTTTCATGGGATTTACTAGATTTAGTCAACCTCCCTATTATTTATGTGGACTAATTTGCCCCCATTTTGACTCTGTCATTTATTTTATTAACATTAACCAGAATTAATAATAGCCATTAAAATAGTTAGATATGTGGTCCAGATTTGGTCTTATGTACTCATATAATAGGGGGGTCCTATATAATCCTCCCCCTATATATATATACATATATATATATTGAGGAAAACATTATTTACATATTTCAAATAGTAAAAAGTGGGGAAAAAAACTTAATGGGATGAAAATCATACAAGCCCTAAGTTTTTGCGCTTAAAGAAGAAAGAAATTATGTGTAAACAAAATTGCATTTTAAAATCCGGTCTAATTGCGCTTTAAGAAAAAAAAATGACAATTAGATGTTTAGCCACCTTTTCTTAATTTTTTTATTGATTAATTGTATTAAAGTATGTAAGAATTTGGAACTATTTAAAAATTACCAATTAATTCAGTAGTTTTTTTCAAATAAATTTATGTAGTTATATTTTTTGATTATGATAATAGACCAAATTGACCATTTCTGTTTTGTAAAAATAAAAAATAATCATGTGTTTCCAAAAACATATTTTTAGCCAATTTTAATTAAAAACTGACGGTCATACTTTTCATTTTTCTCTAAGTGAGGTACTTGTCCATTTTTTAAAAAAATTAATGCGGACTCAGTATCGAGTAACATAACTTGGAACAAAATTATGTGTCATGGTATCGAGTCATGTAACTTGGTATCGAGTTATGTACTAGTTACCATAAATGAAAATAAGGATAAAGTGGACATTTGAACTCAAAAATGGCTAAAAAACATGGCTAAAAATATTTTTGCTATGGAGAAAATGCCAGAAATCCGATGAAATTTGTGCATGAGATTATTAATACCGCATCAAATAAAAAGTAAAATACATAATATCTTAATACAAATTACAACACAACAATCAAAGATGCATCAAAGCTGGTTCCGTGTTAAAGATGCACGATATGAGCTTTATGCATGTTCACGACACGACTTGGTATTGTTGTCTTGCACTGTTGCACAGTCTTCTTCTCTGTCCATCTTAGTGTGTATTCTTAAAATTCTTGTTGAACATGATTGCTCTGAACTCCAAATACACGATTGGTAAAACTTGATCCAAAAATATTTTGCCGATGTCGTTTGCTAGAAACTGTGTCACAGCCGGAAAGAAGCTCCCTCACTAGAAACAAAAAATGATTGTGGGTAGAGTATAGGTGTCAAAATGGGTCGGGCCCACCTACATGGTGAAAAGGGTGAGGTGAGCTACAATTTTGGATGCTCGGAAAGAATCAGACCCATTTGAGCCTGATGATTATGTGTATTTTCATGGGCTGGACCAAAACTTAAAAAATAACGGCGTGATGGAATTTCGTCACAGCCAGCCCGTTCCATTTGACACCTATAATGTAGAGTGAAGTTAGATTTATAAATAAAAAAAGGATAAGGACAAAAATACCCAACCTTCTAGAAAAAAGGACATCTTGACGCTCCTGGTCCTTATTCTAGCCATTTCTACACTTCCGCCTCTTTTTCCGAACATTTTTACACTCCCGCCAATTTTCTCGGATTTTTTATGTTTTGTTTTAAGATTGTTTCGAACATGTTTCAAACATGTTTCATCTAGTAAGATTTCAGTGAAAAAATAATTTTTGCCCCCATTAAATAATCAATTTTATACTCGAACTATTATAAACAATCAAGAAATATACACATACAATGACACATATTAACACAAACACATTCAAAATAATATAGAAACAACACATGTATATGAAAACACAATTCAATTTTTGATCAAATCCATTGAAAATATCTAAAAAACATAGAAAGAACCAAGAAACAATAGAACAAAATTAAAAACTACATAGAAACAATCCTGAAACAATATAAAAAACAACACAGAAACAAAAAAACTTAAAAATAGGTAAAAAAAATACTTTGAAACATCGAATGCAACATGGAAACAATATAAAGAAACATCATAACAAAATTAAAAACAGTATAAAAACAACCAAAAAACAACAGAAACAATATAGAAAACATCACATCAATAGAAAGAATTTAAAAATAGGTATAAACTGCATTAAAACATTGAAAACTACATGGAAGAAACAAAGAAACATCATAACAACATTAAAAACGCTATAGAAACAACCCAGTAACAATATGTAAACAACACATGAACAAAAAAGAGCGTAAAAAATAAGTAAAAGTTATACTGAAATATAGAAACAACAATGAAATAACATACAAACAACCAAGAAATAAATAGAAACAACACTGAAACAACAGAAATAACATATAAAACAATATATGCAAAAAAAAAATTGAAAAAAATTAAAAATAACAAAAAATAATCCATGAGCTTAAAAAAATCAAAAAATTCAGAGAGGGTGAAAAAGGGAATGGAGGGTAAACAGTGAAGATTTTTTCAAAAAGAAGCATATGTGGTGGAATTTCCCCAATAAAAAACGAGAGAGGAATGTGTTTGTATAAAGGCTGGCGGGTGGGGGAGGGGGAAATTAATTGGCGGGGTTGGGGGTAGTTGGGCAAAAAACTGTCAAATTCAAAAGTTAAAGCAACATCTTTGTGTCTTTAATGGTCAAAGTGCATTGCTTTTGTGCAATTCATTTTTTTTTTTCTAATTTCTTCTTAAACCCCAAGATAAACTCGCGGCTAATAATATATTTACAAAAAAGAACTGTCCTGCTTAGAAAAATAAAAAAAAATTGACTCCCTAATCATATCAATCTCCAAAAATGGAGAATTTATGTACCACTTGCATGTGTGTTGTGTGGTGATGAAGTTGGAATAATTTGCACACCTTTCTTTCATGCTCTTTTGCTAAATCTTGTTGGAATCCAGCAAACATCAAGGTCTTGTTAGCCCTTATATGGATTTAGTTGAAGACTTCATGGAGTTGTTTTTTTCGTCTTCAACCACACATCTGAACTGGAGAAATCAAAACTTGCTATGATTCTTTGGTATCTTTGGCATTCCAGAATGACAAGCTATGGAATAATATGGTCCCTATAGCATATCATGCAGTTTTTAAAGCTCTTAACCTCTTATATGAATGGGCGGCTGTGAGACTCCCAAGTTTTGATAATCATTCTATAATAGTCTATCATGAACAAACCACGAGCCCGTTTCTTAAAATGCAATACTAATGTGTTATTTTCTTAAATACCAAATCTAATTGGGCTTAGAATGATCATCCATGATTCTCTTGGGAACTTGTGGCTTGTAGATCCTCTTGCCTTCATACTTTGGTGTCGGTTAGAGAAGCTGAAAGCGACTAACTGGGCTAAAGATCAAGGTTATAAGGAAATCATCTTTAGATCAGACTCAAAGATAGTTGTGGAAGTTATTCAGAACCCACGTGTCGATTTAACTGAGTTTGGCTCTCTCGTTACAAACTGCAGAAATTTACCATCCAACACCTCATCGTTTAGTTTGTGTTTTGTTAGGTGACAAGCAAACATGGTTGCCCATGCTCTTGCTTTAGCGACCAGTTTATATACTAGTCCTAGAATTTGGTTTGAGTCTCCTGATTTATTTGGAGATATCCTGGATAGGGGTGTTCATTCGGTCAAACCGAACCATATTTTTGACGGTTCGGTTTGGTCAAAATGAATTTTTTTCGAATTTTTTGTTTGGTTTTCGGTCAAAACCGAACCTTAGTAAAAGAAATTGCAACAAATCATTTTCAGTTCCGTTTTTATCACTTGTGCACTTCCAAGTTCCACCGTGTTAGGAAATTTTATGTTTAGATTTTGATGATACCATGTAAAACTTAGAATAGGAAGTTGACACCCCATTTTTTATAATTCAACTTGTAATAGATATAGGACTGCATGAGCTGAGTTGAAGAATACAAGAGTCAACTGAAGATTGAAGAGAAGACTCATCTGTGTGAAGCCAAGTGAAAAATCAGTCAAGTGACAGAAGAGTTATCTCAGTCAGCTGACTAACAGCTAAATCATCCCAAAATAATTGGAATCGAATGTCAAAGAGGTTTGCAACAAATAAGACTTGAAGAAAGCTGGTAGAGATCTGTTGTCAACACAAGTCAAGACTTTGCTGGAATTAGGCATGTGTAGGCTGCCAACAATAAAGCTGTTTTGCTGAAAGAGTACAAAAAGTAAGGAACCAATAAGATGTACCTAAAAACCTGCAGAGACCAAGAAAGGCTGCAGAGCATTAAAAGCATGATACGATCCTCATTAATGCTGCATGGACAAGACATGTCAACAACCTATGAGTGAGATTTGAAATATATGTCTATCTCTTCAACGAACATATTTTCGAATCCTCACTATAAAAGACTGAGGAAGCAAGTGAGAGAAGGTTACGAATTTTATAAGATAATCAAGCATTCAAAAACATAAACCTGCAAATACTCTCAAGCTTTCAAAGTTAATCCTCAAGCCTAAAATCGAAGGAAATCCAACACACTCAGTAAAGGAAAGAATACTTCATCAAGTTGAAGAGGAAACTGTTTGAAGAATAAAAAGGGTCTACTCTCCAAGGTTGAAGGAGAAATAGTAAGATTCAAGTTCGAATTAGAAGCTTTGGGCTCGTTGGAAGGCTGTGTGATCCATTCCAAGAGTTCGAGGGAGTTGAAGTAGTAAGACAACCGTGTTGTGAAGAAGCTGAGTCCCAGGAGCAGCCAACTATGTGATCAAGGCTGACTCGGACTGTTAACTGCTTTATAACCAGATCTATTACTTAGTGGATTCCTCTAAGAGTTGGAGAAGAGTGGATTGGAGGAATTACCCATCCTCGAACCACTATAAAATTGCTTGTAAGGAAGCCTCGGTTACATTCTATTTTTTTAGTCAATAAAAACAACACGTACAAGACACATATTTTTTTCCTTATAGCACTTTAATTTCTTGCACATTATTTGTATCTGCTGCTAAGTTATAATTGCTAAACTCAACTGATAATAACCTTTACTAAAAACAGTGTTGAAAACAAGTTTAAAACATTAATGGTGAAAAGTCTTCCGCTGAACAAAAACCCAAATCAATTGTGAATTTAAGTGTTAGCTAATCCCACCTGAGTTATACTATCAATATCTCAGTCGAGTCTGTTGAATGAGTAACTTTGCTGAAGTAAACTAACCTAACTGTCCCTCAAGGACTTAGCTGATTTGAGTTAACTCTGAAAATATTTAAAAAAGACTAAATCAAAAATTTGGTAATATTTATTCAACCCTCCTTCTAAATCTTACAATTCACCTCTTGGGACCTACACACGGTCTACCTTTTTCACAAAATTATTTTTGTTTGCACAAGCAACAAACCATGGAATAAAATTGCATTAATGTTGGTGGGAGGAATATAAGTTTGACAAGCATCAAGGGCGTAGATAGGGCTGGGCCAACCAGGGCCCTGGCCCAGCCCTTTTTCTTTAAAAAAGAAAATTTTAGTTAGATTTTTTTTGAAAAAAAAAATTTAGTTATAATTTGTATTGTTCTTTTTGGATTTTTATCCCCACCCCATTTTCAGCAGATCTACCACCCTACTAATTCGCCCTGGCTCCGCCCTTGACAAGCATAGATGCAGAAACACATGGAAGCAAAAGTATGAATCTCCAAATATTAGGGTAGGAAGGAGGAATCGATGAAAAGGGTTTTTCATCTTCACACATCAACTTCGCGTGCGCGAAAAAAGGAGGAAAACAACCCCAAGTTGTACACCGTGACAGGAAATTGCCAGAAAATAACATCAATAAGCAAGGTAAAATGGGCCTATGTGAATTGAGGAAGAAGTGAGATGGAATAAATAATAATAATAAAATCAGTTTTCGGTTCGGTGAACCGAACCTTAAAACCAAAATGGAAACCGAACTTTGGAAATTTGACAAACCAAAAACCGAACCAAATTTTTTGACCGAAACTGAATTTTTGGCTTTGGTCCGATTCGGCCGTTAACCGAACTGTAAACACCCTTAATCCTGGAAATTGATTGTTCACATTCTTATATGCGATAAAACTCATTTCTTGTTTGTTTAAAACAAAAACATGAAGCGAAACATTGTGTTGGGCTTCTCCGGTAAAGCACAACACCGACCATGATATACTTCCACTTAAAATCATCTACTTTACTTGTACAATTTTCTTGTGGCATTTTAGTGTCAGTCGTTGAATCAATTGGCTAGTCCAATCCAAACGTGGATCAAATCTAATGGAAACTAACTACATTTTTTTATTATCTTATGCAAAATAATGATGTTATTAACAAATTGATATGCATTAAGTTTTAAATGTTAAAACAAATATAAATAATTAACTAAAAATACATATAACAATTTAATTATCATCAAATACCAATTTTCCGCTTCCTAAAAAAATTATTTTTCATCAACTTTCATTAATTTTGGATCATTGATTTTTTTTGATCAGTTTGGTTGATTTTTAACGATCTGTATTAAAATGGATCGATCAATTTTCGATTGAATCAACTTTAATCCTTGTTTGCTCAACAAGGAATTTAATATCTAAATACTAGCTGGAAAATTAGAAATATGGAATAAGATGTTTTTTTTATTAAATGGCCGAGCAGGACTTCTGGTCGGTCACTGTCTTGGCAGAATTTTAAATACAATATCTTTTGTATAAGGGTTTTCTGTTGTCTTTTTCCTCATAAATGTGATATGTTTATACTATTTCAATGAATAAGCTAGCAATCATTATAGCTACAATTTGAGTGAGACACTTGTCCTTCCCTTGTTGTGCATGAGTCGCATGATTGCCATATGTCGAATAATATTTGATGAGTTGTCTCACTATTATCTTGCCATGTGGCAGAGTTGTCTACAATTGGGATTCCAACTCGGTCATCGTTGATTTTTTTGGGATGAAGCTCCCTAGTCTTGAAATGTCTTCCTGGCTGGGCTCTGGTCGGCATAATATTCTTCTCGGTGTTGACAACATGGTTGGTCTACGTTAGCAGGTCTCGGATTGCCACATGTACATGTTTGTCCAGCTCTACTCGAGTATCATCAATCCGATTTTGAAAATGGTGCTTTAAAGAACTAATGTTTACAACTTTGATATAGTTTTTCAAACATATATCCGTATATACATGTTTACAAAATGTCATGAGTTAAAAAGACTATGATACCCTTAATAAAATAAAATATTATAAATACACCCCTTAAATCTCTAAATACACCCCCTCTTTTTTAAACTTATATTCTTCTTCCTCACACCCTCTCTCATTATTCTTCTCTCTACAAAATCTTCCAAAAAATAAAAATAATAATAAATCGATACCCTAATTCGCTGCAAATATGGACTGATTCGTGCCTTATAGAAGAAGAACATTGAAAGCAAAAAAAACTGAATCGCACTATGTGTAAATCAAGTCAACAAGCAAAAAAATTACTATTTAGACATTGCACAACATCTACCCGAACCTCTGCTCATTACTATCCTCTAACAAAACCAGATTTTAATCCCTTATAACTGAAAAAAATCTCAACCTATAGTGAAAATTTTTAAAAAAAAACTTACCTCTATATTAGGTGCGGCCGCTGGTGAGGTCGCTGCCGCCTCCTCCTCCGCCCCATTTCTTCTACTCTTCCTCTTCCTAAAGTATGTCAGTATCTTTTGGGAAAGATTGTAGATTGAGATTTGGGGGTGAATTAAGAGAAATGAGAAGAAAAATGAGATGTGGAGGGTATGTTAAGTTAGAGTTTTTATTCTTGGAGGGTAAATATGGAAATATAGATGGGGTGTATTAAGTAATTAAATAGGTTTGTAAAATAGTTTGTAAAATAGGAGTGAGATGCACGCATAAATAAAATGTATTTATCAAATATTGGGGTGCAAATAAGCGTCATCCTTAATTTAATTGCGTGGAAGTTAATCAATGCGACGTAGTAGGGTTCTAAGTCCATATTCAACCAATATAAATGAAGGGTAAAGTTGTCAGGTCGCCATGTAAAGAATTTTCCACGCTTAAATTCAATTCTGATTAAAACCCCATTTAACAATTCTCCTCCTCCCCCAGGCCCCGACCTCCAAAATCTCCGTTAAATCCCCATTCTACCCTCAATTACCCCTCAAATTCTCCATCCCCACCAGCATGTTCATGCTAGTCAACTGCTCCAGATGCCGGACCCCATTACAGCTGCCGCCCGGGGCCCCGTCCATCCGATGCGCTATTTGTCAGGCCGTCACTCATATTGGCGATCCCCGCCACGCGCCACCGTCTCCTGCTCCTGGGCCGCCTGCTCCGCCGTCTCCTTATTCCCACGCCCCACCTGCTCCCCCGCCCAACCCTCACGGCCGTAAAAAAGCTGTGATCGTCGGCATATCGTACAAATACTCCCGCCACGAGCTGAAAGGATGCATTAATGACGCTAAGTGCATGAGACATCTTTTGATCAACAAGTTTCGCTTTCCGGAATCTTCTATTCTCATGCTAACTGGTAAAAGGGAACAGAAACGATGAAGATTTATTTGTTATCCTTTTTATTTATTTCTGGTTTTTGTATAGTTGTGGCTGTTTGTGTTGTTCAATTCATGATGATTTGTGGAATTGACATATAGATGGATCATGCTTAAGTGGAAGTGAAAAGATTGGGGTATAGAATTTTCAATTTTGGCCTTTTTTTTTTTTTTTTTTTTTTTTAAGTTTTTCATAAATGCTAAGGAAACTGAACAAAATTGGAGTTTTCATAGTTTATCGCCCTAGTATAAGGAAAAGAATTACAGGAGATAGCGTGAATTCTATACTTGAATCTTAGCTGGATTATGAGCTTATTCAATTTGGTTTTTACTCATTCTGTTGCACCTTATGGAGTTCTGTTTCAATCTCCTTCAACTAGTGATCTCTAGTCTCTACCATTCAGTTTCTATTTTCTAAATATATTTCAATCTGCCAAAGGTGAATTCCAGTATTTCTTGCTTGATGATGATACATCCAAGTATCTGAAGCTACCTTTCCAGTTGGAAAATAAGAAAACATAATTTCCTTTAAAGCTGTTTCACGTGACACATTAATTGGCTGCTTGGCTGAAATTAATTGTCCAAGGAATTGAACAGCTTAAAAGCATGTTGTTATGTAACAGGAGTGAGATATTGGGATCTCGAATGAGAACATCTTAGTTACTTGCTTTATACAGTGGTTCCTGTGCCAAAACTTTGTGATATACCTTGTTTCAATATTATGGTACTCAGCACTGCCTCCATTCCTTTCTATGTGATGGTTTCCTGAGTTTAAATATTATTGTTGTCCTCCAGGCAAAAAATAACAAATTCGAAAAATGAGATTGTGGAACTGTGTTTGATAAATAACGGTTCTTTTGTAGCAATTGCTCAAGTAGTGCACTCCATGTAACATCTTTCTTTCACATAAATTTCAAAAATTAATCAAGAATATATTATCTCTGTTGTGTTATAAATCCTCTTTGAAAATGTGGTTCTTTTCAATAGTTGACTCACTGTTGGTAAATTGAAATGCAGAAGAAGAAACTGACCCCTACAGAATTCCAACCAAGCAGAACATGCGAATGGCATTGTATTGGCTTGTACAAGGATGTCAGCCAGGAGATTCCTTAGTGTTCCATTATTCTGGTCATGGCTCGCGGCAAAGGAACTACAATGGAGATGAAGTTGATGGATATGATGAAACCTTGTGCCCACTTGATTTCGAAACACAGGGTATGATTGTAGATGATGAAATTAATGCATCTATTGTCAGACCTCTACCCCATGGTGTTAAGCTTCATGCCATAATAGATGCTTGTCATAGCGGAACAGTTCTAGATTTACCATTTCTCTGCAGGATGAACAGGTAGGCTTAAACACTCCTTTCTCAATTGCTTTGAAGATTAACATACCCTAATATCTCTATCTTATCTTTTTAGAAGTGGGCAGTGATTGTTTCTCGAAAAACAAATGGTACCTCAATGAAATTTTCAAGAGCAAATTTTCTCGAAGTTGCAAGTAAAATAAATGCATCTTCACTGTGAAGATTTATGAAAAAGGATATAAATAAACGGCCAACAATATATAACTGCCAATTTTTATCTGGTCATCATTACTTGAAAATATTCCGTTCACTTGTTTGCTTGTTTGATGAATATGAGCATCTTTCAGTGCCTTTTTTTTGTGCCTTTTTTTGTATATTTGTATTTATCCCTCATTTCTCAATAAATAGGCATCAAACATATTTACTCATAATGAGCTTGAAATTACGTGCTAAGTGGATAATGATTTTCAAGACTGGTATGCCGATTCTATAAATTGGCCACAAGCATGCGTAACTGCTCGAACGAGTGAAAAAACACTTTCAAAACAGCATTTCCTTGAACAAGAATCAATTTGCTATTTGTAGAAGGGGGAGTAGGGAACTAGGTCTGTCGTTCAGGTTGCTGCATTTCAAACGTTATGTGGTCGTTTCATTGTGCAATATGATATGGTAATGTTTGCTTCTTGCGATGGGTGTTTATTAGCCATTTCTCTTCATGCTTGCACTGGTCATTTATGGCAAAAGAATCCAGGTGGATATCTTTTTCTTCCATACAACTTAGTCGTCCAACAAAGCAAAATGATATAAAAGAAAACAGAGTGGGGGAAGTTGTCAGTCATGAAGCATGCCTATTAGTTTCCAATAGCTTAAGCAAACTTAGCTATCACGTATTATCATTTCATACAAGGTTATCCAGCTTGTTTTCCTTCTTTACCCATTAGTTGTGATGGTAATATATGTTATGCTTTTTATTGTTGTTCAGACTACATTATATTCATAACTGGACTCTGTAACACTTGCAAATACTTGGGGTTTCTGATCTACAACGCGCATCTCAC
Source organism: Rehmannia glutinosa (assembly GCA_016081115.2). Lineage (NCBI taxonomy): Eukaryota > Viridiplantae > Streptophyta > Magnoliopsida > Lamiales > Orobanchaceae > Rehmannia > Rehmannia glutinosa. The sequence goes on from JABTTQ020003223.1 coordinate 119,229, forward strand.
ATCCAAATATAACTCCTTTCTTGAAGAGTCATTTCCATAAAACAAGATGACCACATTCAATTTGTGTTTTAGGCAAGTGCCAAGCTAACAATAATACAATTAGAAACAAAGTATTGCACATTAGTAGTGAAAATTACAAAAGAATGAGGAAGAAGCCAATCACTACCACGCATCACGTGTTTTTTATGTAATATTTTTTCTCCATATGATTTCTTAATTGAACATTAAACACATCAGACAATATCATGTAAACATAACGTCAAGAAATATTATCACCTTGTACGTTCTAATACTGGTTCCCTCGGCATAAAGTATATTCTGCACTATTTGTTACTTATAACCCTCATTGTGGACATTCCGGAAATAGGAGTGGACACTATGTATGGGAGGACCATCGTCCTCGATCAGGTGTATGGAAAGGATCAAATGGTGGTGAAGTAATTTCCTTCAGCGGCTGTGATGACGATCAAACCTCAGCTGATACATCTGTAAGTTCTGGATAGTTGATAAAAACATTATTAATTTATTGTTACGGCAAAGACACTCAAATTTCAGCTCATAATTTTTTTGAATAGGCTCTATCGAAAATCACTTCAACTGGTGCCATGACTTTCTGTTTTATCCAAGCCATTGAGCGTGGACATGGGACCACATATGGAAGCGTCTTAACTGCAATGCGTACAGCGATTCGAGATGCAGGGAGTTCGGGTGCTGACCTTGGAGGTGGTATGACGTCTCTTCTGACCATGCTTCTTACAGGAGGTAGTAGTGTAGGCGGTGGTGGCTTTAGACAGGTACTTTTATCTTCTCCGAATATCTGTCTGCATTTACATAATGATAGTTACTGCAGTTCCTTATACATCTACGAATAAGTTTTTTTGTGACATTAGGCCCTATGTGGTTGGTGAGTTCATGTGTCTGAAACATATGAAACAATGTATAGCTATGCTAATTTCATTTTAAAACTTGAAGAATTTATCCATAAATACCAAGTGTAACAGAGTTAATTTATTTTCAAGTTAATATATATCAGGGGTAATTACAAAAACTACCCTGAGATTTAGCCTAGTTACAAAAAAATCCAGTTATCTTTCAAAATTACATAACCCCCATGAAATGTGTTTCTATTTTACGAAGTGTACCTATTGAGGGGGTATTTGTAAAACAAATAAAAACCTCAAGGGCGTATTTGTAATACCTCGAGGGAGTATTCCTAATTTTGAAAAATCGTTTTTTGTAATTAGGCTTAAACTGAAGGGTAGTATTTGTAATTATTCCTAAATCCTATCTCCTGATCATACCACTAACTGTGGTCATACCACTAATTGTAATCCTGATATTTTCAGTAAGCAAAACTTAACACAGGCCTTTTAACTACGTTAGAAGATGATAAGAAAAATAGGAACTGTACTGTTTAAATGCTACAACTAAGTTCTGTATTCATCTGAAAAGCCAGTTTCCAGAAATATTAATATCTATGGATCTATTTTGGGTATATAGCTTTTAGATGATAACATATACATTTTGTTCATATCTTGGTTGACGTATAGATATTGTTTATGTTATATTTTCCACAATAAAAGATAGTTATTTGATGGAGCATTAAGTTAATATGAAAGAGCACTTCTAATTATCTTTTCAATTGTTGTTCTTGTTACAGGAGCCGCAACTCACTGCTTGTGAACCTTTCGACGTGTATGCAAAGCCATTTTCATTATAATTATTTATACATCTACATATATCTATTTCAGGAATTGTGTCTTTTTTCATCATCTTATTCCTCTTTTCTCCTCTTTTCCTTTTTTTAATTTAATTTTTTTTTCATTTGTTTTCGGTTTTCGCGGGGTGGATTATTTTTTAAAATTGTGGAATGCTATTATATGTTCTTAGAACGTGTATTTGTTTTTGTAGGAACAATATATTATGGATTAATCTAGAGAGTACAGATATGCCTTTTTTTCATGTTTATTTTGGCATAACTAATACATTTGCCATGCTTCAGAAAGAAAAATAAAAATAAAAACTAATACATTTACCACAGTCCACACAGCATATGCCAGTACGAGGTATAAGTGTGAATAAATTGAGCTATTCATTATTTAGTTGCTTCTAAATTGTGCATAAGACCATGTGCTATTTGATTATCGTAATTCATTTAAATTGAAAATATGATGTCATGGTAAATACGAGTTCAGTTTAATAGTTATATTGCCATCAAATTTTTTCGCATCAAAATATAAACCAAAAAAGTAAATGGTGGCTTATAATCTCCTGGGTAGTTTTTGCAGCATATCAAATAGATGTATGCAATGCAAGATCATTTCTTTGTTCGTGCTATACCATACTAAAGGTAAAATTATTTAATTTTTACTTTACTTTATTATCAAGATGAATTCAGTATAATAAATAAAGATTATTAAATATATGAAATCAAATATGTACATTGAATAATGACTTTTTAATATTTGAATAGAAGTGTAAAGTGCATGAAATCTACGGACAAAAATACGAATTAATGCCACAAATTAAAAGAAACACTCACAGCAAACAAGTACACCATCTCCTGTAAACACTCTATATCTTGACCACCTGGCACCTAGGACAATTAGTTGGCTAATTTATTAAAATAAAGTGATTTTAAAATCTACTTAACTAACTAATGCCAAAGAAAAAATAATTAATAATAAAGGTGAAAACAAAGTTCCAAACTCTGTATTCTCAATTTTTTTTTTTTTTCCTGAAATTTTAGAAACAGAGTTACACCAACAAAAAATAGAATAAATTATTAAAAAAAAATTCACCAACAGTAATATAAAACCTCATGACTATTTCTAAAAGGAGAGGGATTTAGAGTAATTATATTGCTCTTAATGTATTGGTCAAACTAATCCTATTTGACACTTTAACAACATGGTAGTTTTGCCCACTATAACTTTTTTTTTTTCTAGTTAAAAAGTTCCCCCCATCATTCGAGCCCGGGCCTCGCCATTGTGAGTAATACTCGTGACCACTGAGCTAATCCAATCGTTATTATCCACTATACTTTTAACCTTTCCTTTTCTTCAATGGTTTCCTTTTATTCCTATCTAATTTCTCTTCTATTTTAAATCATATTATTTCATTGTAATTTATTTATTCTCTTTTATTTATCATTAATTAAAGGTACCATACAAATAAGTTAATAAATTTTTAGGTTTTTTCATATTATTTCATTTTAATTTTATTTATTCTCTTTTATTTATCATTAATTAAAGCTACCATACAAATAAATTAATAATTTTTTTAGTTTTTTAGGTTTATTTCTTTGAAATTTTGAGCACGTGCATTGAGCGCCATTACTCGTTACCAGAGTAGTGATTACTTATATATTTAGATATTTATATGTAATTATATATAAATAATTAAATATAATTACCATATTGTATTAATTACATAAACATCATCTCTCTCTCTCTCTCTCTCTCTCTCTCTCTCTCTCTTTCTATTTGGGTTACTGATTCTTTTGAGAGGAAAGACATGGCTGTTGACTAAGCTTCTTTATTTATTTTTTTTTCTTTTTTTTAGAGGAGTTGACTAAGCTTCTTATTAACCTTACAAAACCTCAACATGGGATGATAAGTAAAGATCAACTCATCAAAGGGTATGCTAGATCCAACTTGTTATGACTATAGTATTTCTTAGTTAGGATTAGTTACAAAAAATACCCTTGAAGCTAAATCTCATTACAAAAAAATCCAACTATCTTTCAAAATTACAAATATCCCAGTGACATTAGCTTCTATTATATAAATTACATCCCCAAGCGGGAGGTATTTGTTAAGTAAATATAAACCTCAGGGCGTATTTGTAATTTGAAAGATAACTGGATTTTGATTAGACAAAACCTAGAGGTAATTTTGTAATTTATCCTTCTTAACTATATTTGATCCTGTCTACTGAAATTTGTTCATATTTCTCATTTGGACAGGTTTGAATATGTTCTCGATGTCTTGGAGGATGCCGTCAATACTAATGTTTTCTTATTATTTTGCCAAGGTATTGAATTACAATTTTTGAGAGGTTCAATTGAGCATCCATGGTTTGACTCTTTTTTGTTCTTACTTTGACATAATTACATGGTGATTCTGGGAATGCAATTACAGTGAGTTCATATCAATGTTTCATCCGATTGAATTGGATCCACATCCAAATTCCTTTTATGACCAATGACAAATATTATAATTGAAAACTATTATCAACTCATCTCTCAAGACTGCAAATAAATAATAATACATAAGGCGCTCCAATCTGCCGATAAATAAATCGCTCAAATCATACGGGGGTTGGGTATTACCTACTTGAATAGCATCTAATTAACACATACTTAATTGAGTTGGACATAATTCATGCTTGAGTATATTAATATTTTTCTTAAGCATCTTAACATTTTTATCAACAAACGAGAAATGTGTCATTTGATTTGATATATATAAAGTAATTCAAACTTCTAGTATCGTATACTCTATATATTGGTTAGAAATTCATTTGAGAGGAATGCATGGAGAGATCTATTGATAAAGCTTCTTATTATAAACCATATAAAACCTGCAGATGGTGGAGATGGTTTAATCCCAAGTTTTTTCAAATCCAGGAAAAGTACCAACGCAGAATATGAAATTTTCGAGAAATTGTACAACAAGACGAACACTTCTGAAAGGTGCAAGACATATAATCCACAGAGATTTTTGAATACTTCTGACATGGATAGGAAACTGCTGAATTTGGCTCCTGCATAAACTCTTCCTTCAAACAGCAGCTATAAAGAACTGCATCAATCAAGAAATTCAAATGAATTCCTATAAACAAGTGCATCAATCAAGAAATAGAAATGAAAGTTATGTGAAAAGGAGTAAGCACCTATAATCGGAAAATGGGTATGCACAAGGCTCTTCAACACTTGCTGCTTTGTCCAACTAGATTCTGTCTCACTGTAGACATTTGAAGCCAAATTTTGTTCTTAGAATGCCTAATTTCAAAACAGCAGAATCTTCCTATTATCAAGATCATCATATGCAGTAAAGCTAAGAGAACCAGAAAGAAGCATCTACCATATCAGCGTCTTCTAGATTATTCACCATTCAACATAATTGCACCCTAAATTCCTTATCATTGGCAAGAATGCATGTGTGATATATCCTATATGCATGCACAAAAGGCTACTGAATCCTAGTCTACAAGGAGAGAAACCTATTTTGGAACCATAATAATGCTGCACGTTGTCTATATCATTTCAAAAGAGAAAATCAATAAGGCCATTTACATCTGCATTTCAGTTGGAAGGGAGAACAATATTGCGTTATTGGAGTAAGACATTGATGCTTTAGATGAAAGTATCACGAAAATTAGACTGAAATACCTGAAACATTTTTTTTTCCAGGAATCCTCAGGATGTGAGACCAAAAGTTTGAATTAAGTTGGTATCCTTCGGCTGATTGATTATCTTTTCAAACATTTCTTTCAACTTCGCATGACCAACCATCTCCTCAAGGATCATGTCCTCAATACCGAAAGAAGGACGCTTTTGTATGTTGCTTTCGTTAGATGAAGAGGAGAAAACAAGCTCAGACAAACGCTCCTTCTCAGCTTGCCTGCAGTACTTATCAGCCTCAGTTGTACCAGAAGTCATCAGATGGTAGGTATAGACAAACTTCTTTTGCCCAATCCTATAAGCACGGCTTATTGCTTGCCTTTCCACTGAAGGATTCCAAACAACATCCAACAAAATCACCCTTGAAGCCCCAACTAAGCTTATACCCTCAGAACAGCACCTTGTTGAAGCAAGCATGACCTTCGACTCACTTTGCGGATCATTGAATACATTTATCAAAATCTGACGCTGCTTTTGATCTAGCTTTCCTTGCATCTGCAAAATTTGCTTCCCGTCAACCCAGTTGAAAATTTCTCTCAGCTGTTCTTTAATCAATTCTAGAGGTTGAATGTACTGGCTGAATATGAGTACTTTTTCGTTCGTTGCCATGATGAGGCGAACAAACTCCAGGATGAATTTCGTTTTAGCACCTTCATTAGGATTGAGCTTAGATGCCTTCACTACACCCAGGTCGATTTCGATTCTTTCCTCTTCCGTTGAATCAGAGTGTTGGAGAAGATATGGGTGCACAGATATTAGAGCGACTTTATGTTCAAACTGAAAGGTACTTTGCGTCCCTTCTAACCTCTCAATTAAACTCTTCTGCAGTGCTGGGGGTTTGAGAAGGACAACACAATCTCTTAAACCAGGTAGACTCTGTTGAAGAATGGTGCCTTTGTGTACATGAACGAAAGGTGACATGGCAATTTTTAGCTTCTCTACTGCCTGGTCATCGACTTCTGAAATCAAAGTAGATTGAAGATTTTCCCCTTGAATTTTCTTCTTGAAGATATTCTCCTTGACGTGATCATTTCTGCAAATGTTCTCTCTTGTGCAAGCGCATTAGCAATTGCTGGTCTTACTATGCGCAATGTGTTGAAGAGCTCAGCAAAATTATTTTGGAACGGAGTTCCAGAAAGGATGACCCGCTTTTTAGTATGGAGTTTAAGGAGAACGTTCCAAATGTTACTCCTTTGACTACGAGGAGTATGTCCTTCATCAAGAACAACCAAGCCAGGCTTTTCAAGAAGTATTTTCCTCAAATCTTTCGTTCCATTGTCAATAACTTCTCTCTTCTTCTTGTTTCTTGTCTCTTTTAGATACTTCTCTCCAGTCAACTTCTCAAACAAGCTATAACTAATTCCCAAAATGCTTCTCCCGGTGTTCCATGAATATAAATTGACCATACGAATTGTTTTCATGTTTCGTCGTTTCACCCCAGAAAGAAGTTCGAAAGCAGTCTTGTTCTCCTTGCCCAATATATCCATATTATTGAGGTTAAGGAATGGGAAGTCAACATTCCATTTTCTGAACTCTTCTTCCCAAGTGAGGAGAATGCTGGCTGGGGCAATAATTACTGGTCGGCAGTCTGGAAACAGCTTCATATAAGTTTCAATAAAAACTATGATCAAGCGGGTTTTCCAGTCCCTGGAGCATGAGAAATGATGCATCCACCCACTTGACCAGGATTAGCGCTTTTCAGTTCATCGAGATTGATACTTCCCGCCAAGTTTTTCCACAGAAACTCAAAGCCTTCTTTTTGATGTTCATACATTCCTGTTCGTATATCAGGTTTTATGCTCCAGACAGTACCATTAGCAACATTTATAGACTCAGCAAAATTATCAATTGAAGACTGCAGATGAATTTCGTTAAACTCTAGAAGCTGTCCTGTTTCATTAAGCCTTCTCCTTTCAGATTCATGGTAAATTTTCTCCGCCTGCAAAAGTTCAATATAAATACTTTGACTGCATAAAATATAAATTATCCATGAAGAACACATTCAAGTTCCAGACAGGGAAGATCTATCTTTCAGATATATTACGTAATAATGGAGGAAATCAATCAAAGATTGTAGTTGCAATCTAATAAGCTCAGAATATTATGTTATGAAATGCACAAATTCCTTTTTCACTGAGCTCATTTGCTATTTTACTGCAGAGATGGGTTGCAGGACAAATATACTTACCCACTGAGGCAATACGTCTTTTGGACCAAGCTCCACATGATGACAGTAAATACATATTAACCCTTGGTCATCACGTAAGACCAACTCATGCTTCCCTTTAGTGCATCGTGCATAGTGAGTTTCTTCAGCAGGACTTCCATTTTCCTGATCAACCTGCACGCCATGGAAACGGTATTAGTATCACACTGCTTTCGGAACCATCTCAAATTGGTTTTTTGTTCATGGTTAAACTAAAAAACAGCTAAGCCAGTTTGAGGTGAAACTGACTCATAGCTAGTCATATGATTCTTCAAATTGTTAGTGGTGGCACTTGTTCACAGCATCAGTGCAATCTTATTACTCCCATCAAGCACTCAAACTTATAATAAACTACTTATAAACATATGAAGGTATTCCCTGATTAATTTCATCATCATCATCATCATCATCATTAATTTATGCAAGTAAAATAACACAAAGTACAAATGTGGTTTGTTGAAACAACATCTAGCACATTTACAGGAAGTCATGTTCCATTACATTTATAGGAAGAGGATTTGATTTTGATGGTTGAGTTAAATAAGATAATGATTACGCGTAATTATACAAACATGATCCCTCATAAAATAGGTTAATTGTTTAACCGTATTTGGATTACTTTGGCTACTAAGTTTATAGAGAAGAAATATAAATACAACCCAAACTACTTTTTCAGATTCTAATCTGTCTATGATCCCAACAGAAGTATGGGAGCATAGTCAGTCTGAGAATTTCAATGAGATGGTGGGTCCCAATCCGGCCCACATTAGTACATTACCATTCGTTTACGAAGTAAAGGCTATAAATTACACATTCAGCAAAACTCATTTTCCTGATAGCTCGACATATTATTTTGTGGGATTAGAAAAACCAAGTAAATTATGATTCCCGTATTGAAAGCAAAAGTATGCTCCTGATGGCTCAACACATAGATGCTCCAGCTACAAGCAATGCCTAGTGACTTTGGTTAAACTAAAACTATTTAAATTAGTGGAGGTCGTGGAGGACCTAAATCTTACTCAACAGTTGGTTATCTTAATATGTGACTATGATTCAATCCTTGTTCTTTCTCTAGGTCAAAAGCTTGATCATTAGTCAGCAATACCAAGTTATCTTGAAAAGGGAACAAGTGCACCAATAAAATAGCCAATGACAGATTTTCTTTTTGTTTCAATATTTTGTTTCTCCAAGATCACATTTCACAAACAAAAACTTGCGCACCAAATTGCCCAGGGAACCCAAATCACTTTCCAACCAAGTGTCACGAAGAAACAATTCCTTTGCAATGTCTCACTCTCAAGTATCAGATCAAATATTACGAAAAGTAAACCAAGAAGGAAAAACTGCTCCTATGGCTAGGGAAGGCAAAAGGTGAAGGCGAACACAAGTTGCCTATGGTCATATCATACAATGTTAAGGACGAGATTTCTGTAACCGAAATCTATTTGTCAACTTAAGTAATCTAGAGAGGCTTCCACTGTAACTCTCACTCCTGATAACAAGTAGCGGTTGTGAAATATCTATAATGAAATTGTGTCAAGTTTTGCTTTATAAAAGCATACAAGTTTTGCATGTACACTCCATTAAGGCACAAGAAGGAATTATCCTTTGGGTTATTTATGCAATATTTTGCTTAAAAACTGATAGCGAGGTTAGAGTGATAGTTTATACAAAGAAATGTAAATTTAGTTAGGAAATTGGGGAAACAAAGTTGTCCATGAGGCTAACCAAAAATTGAGTACGTTGAACAATCATTAGAGAATTTTATCATCCTTTATCAGAATAGATAGCAAACAAAATGCAATTGAACTTTTAAATAGCTAAACTTCTGTCTTTTTTAATATAGAGAGTAATTTCTATAAGCAATTATTTTGCTGGACTCACCTCGGGGTAGTTATACGATCCCAGTTCCTCTAATGCCCAACAAAAGTCTAATTCAGCAAACAATCCTTCTATCTCCTTTTCATATTCTGTTTTTTCCACTTGTTTTGGTACCTCGTCTTCAAATCTGAACTTCAACGGGAGAGTAATTTGAGTTTGAGATGCAGGTGCCTGCTTAGCTTCTTCATCGCATCCCTTCGTTTCAAGTATTGGTCCCTTCCCAATACAGAATCCATAAGCATTCTGCAGAGATCATAGTGTTCAAAAGGAACTTGTTTGCTTTTTGGTCGGCTTCTTCATTTCTTCAGCCACATGAATTTTCTCATTTTTACCATGGCCATGGATATCTGAACTGGTTGCATCAAGTTTTTCCAGAATATCATTATCATCACTATCATTACAGTCATCGTCACTATCGATAGAGTCATAATTCGACGGCGGGAGGGAGAAACTGCCTTCTTTTGACTCCTTATGCCTGCCTGTGATTGGTCCTTGGGGTGCAGTCCATTGACTCCCTCTGCTTCATCACAGTTCTTTTGAGTATGTGACTGCTTTGAATATGTGAATTTTGGCATGTTCTGTCTTTTGTCGTTACTCCTCCCTTTCAAGCCCTCTTCTCCATTATCCTCATCACCAAGAATTCCATTTATTTTTCATTTTCTTCATGGACTTCATATGTATTGCGTGCTTTCCTGCCCTTGGTTTGTTTACTTGAGGCACCATGGTTCAACTGTCTCTTCCTCAAAGAAAATCCCCGTCTCTGAGAAGTAGGCTGGTTACAGTTCGTTTCTTTATTCGGAAATTTGGAAATGTGTCTCCTCTTTAAAGCATGTTTCACAGCACTTCCTTCTTGTTTATTGCAATCTTCATTTTTTTCTGCTAACACCTCCATGGATATGTTGTTTTGTACCTCAGGTGCCTCAACATACGAGCACAATAACTCGATGTCATCAGAATGACAAGAACTATCCACTTCAATATCTTCATCATCAGAACTACTATCAGTAGATGATGAATCTGAATCATCTGATAAACCCAACGGAACATTTTTGACTTCTGAGGCCTTTTTGACAATCCTCGTCTTTGATCGAGTCCGATTTGCAATACCAAGATTTTTCTCATGTCCTGCCACATATGAGCTGATTCCATCATCTTGTGGAATATCACTATCGGAGTGGGCGCTTGAATAGGAGCTACTGCATTGAATCAAACTATCCCAATCTTTATCATTTCTATTCCTGCTTGAGTAAGCAGAAACTTCTCTTTTCTTTTTGTTCTTGTCATTTTTTTCAGTAGAGGCTATCTTTTTGCTCAAGTTGATGACTTTCTCCGCAGAAGTGGCAGCAAAAGGTCCTTTGTTCAGTTCTTGTCGGGTGGAGGACCCTATCTTCGATTCAAAATGCTTCTTCCAGTCAGATTCATTAATTTTCTCAATTCCAATTTCCTCAAGATCCGTGTCTTCATCATTCCCTAAAAAAGACAGAAACCATCTATTTTATGTCGTTGCAAAATTTACCAGTGGCAATTTTAATAAGTGTACCATTTACATCTTGAAGAAGCATACTTCCCTATGTATTGGGTCCCAGTAAGTTGAAGAAAACAGAAAATGACGGGGACAATAGAAGGCATGCCAGTCCTATTTATTGCATCCAAGTCTCTTACGGTGAAGATTAAACAAAGTAGTGAAATCAAATTCAGAGTTGACATTTTATTAGGGACTTGTGGCAGATATATTGACTTGATATCTTAAAAAACAAATTGGAAATTTATAAAAGCCAATTTCTCATGGAGAGAGACTGATGGGAAATTTGAATCCCTTGAATTTTGTTCAGGCCGAGGATGATCATGTTTTAATGGAAATAGACAATTCGGCATAGAACTCATCATCCCTCATTAACCAATTTGAATTTCAAATCCTTAATTAGATATCATTCAAATTTTGACAATATCAAAGTTACCCATGGAGTTGACTATGAGAACAAGATTCAAATACTGGAAAACAGGAGAACCAAATCTTGGATCATCACCTGTTTCTGCAAATGAGCTTGACTTGTCAGTTTGTCCCTTATCAGAATCTCTGCCGTCATCATCAGAAGAAAAGGATCCGCAGAAATTATCAAAGGATGCCTCTTTCACAAAGTCAGCATTCTTCCGAGAATTAGCTGCAGAATATCTTTCATTTAATCCTTGCCTAGATGAGGACCCTATCTTGGAGGCAACACGTGATATTTTATTTTTAAACTCCGCTGATGCTTCATCAGTTCCATCAATTTTAATTTCCTTGAAACTCGTACATTTATTGTTGGTCCCTGTACAAGGGCAAGAAAATACAAGAAACCCACTATATGAGTTGCAAGAGCGCATGGTACTTTTCAGGTGTAAGATCAGGTATATCAGATGGAAGAAGAGCCAAAAAAGGCAAAGAGTTCAAATTTTAAAGAATTGTCTTCACCTTATTTACATGTGACTTAAAACATTCACTCAAGATTTTGAATAGTACCATTAGTGAGCTTTAACAGCTTATTGCAGGCAAGTCGATTCTACTCTCATTGAAATCGAAGCGGTCAGTATATAGACTACTACAGCAAGACAAGAAAGACCCAATTTCTAGTTTACAAAAGGCTACACTGTCTGTCTTCTGTGTCTAGTCCCACCTTTTTCTTTTCATCCAAGGCTTTAGTTTTAACCATACACAAGCTTTCTAATGTAAAGATTGATGGAAAGTTAATCCCTCACATAGTAGGATAATAGAAACTTTTGCATCCATCGTAATTGTTCTGGCTGAAGTTGATAATGCCATTTGAGAAATTTGACATAGAAGTCATAGTCCTGCACTTAGCCAACTTGTATTACAGAAACACTAAAGCCCGTATATCTTCCAATACTAATATAAGAGCCCATTGCTTAGCTAAAAAAATTAACTTAAAGTTATGAATATAAGATTCAAATAATAGCAAAAAGATAAAAGGATCCAAAATCATTACCTTTTTTTACCAGTGGACTTGACTTGTTTAGCAGTGGATCAGAATCAGTGTCACAATCCTCAGAAGAAATGTATACGCAAAGATCAGCAGCGGATATGTGTTTGCTTGCACCATCAACATTCTTGCCAGCAGAGGAAATGTTCTTCCTTGCACCAACATTCTTCTTGCCAGAAGAGGCAGCAGGGTGGTCTTCATTTAACTTTTGCACTGTTGAGGGCCTTATCTTTGACATAAAATGTGTTCTCTGACTCCTGAATTGAGCTTCGGTAATTTTCTCAACCCCAGTATCCTCAGAAACCATATCTTCATTGTCGCTCCCTACACATAGAGATATGAAACAATGCAAACCTACCATTAAACTGCTGCAACCGGGTTAGTGTATGCTTCAACTTAATTTTTTTCATTTGCATCTTATGAAGCTTACTTATGCATTTGAAATATGATAAGTTGAAAAGTAGAAAAAGAGGGGATGAAACTAGACAATCTTTTCTCTATTTTGAATTCCAAGGCTTTTTAAATTTCTTTGGTTTAAAATATATATAATGAAAATTAAAAAAAGGAAGCAAAATATATATATATATATAATGAAAATTAAAAAAAGGAAGCAAAATCACATTTTAGACAGTTTTATTTTCCTGAGGCACGCGAGTCTGGCATTCAATTAGATTCTCAATTTAAGAAACAAACCAATTGATAAAAAACCATTTCTCCAAAAGAGAGTAAGATGGAATCTTTTGTATCAATGAATTTGTCTGGCTGAGATGTACAATATTTAATGTCACTTGGGAAATTTTTGAAGTCATCATCCCAAACTTGACATGTTTTTTTGGAAGGTGTACTATCATAGCGAGGAGCCGAGGATATCTTGAAATCTTTGAATGAAAGTATTGCTACAATAAGCAAGTATACCGCCCCCCCCCCCCCCAAAAAAAAAGAAAGAAAGAAAAGAAAGAAAGAATGAAAGAAGGAAGGAAATAATCACCTTCTCGTACAAATGAGCTTAATTCATGCAGGGATGCTTGATCAAAACCATGGCAAGCATCCTCGGGACTAAAGAATCCATGACAATCAGCAGCGGATGTCTTTTTGCTTGCACTGCCAACATTCTTCCTAGAACTGGCTGCAAAATAACCTTCATTTAATTCTTCCTTGGTTGAAATCCCTATCTTTGAAATGGAACGTGCTTTCTGCTTCATGAACGCAGCTTTTCTCCCAATTCTCTTAATCCCAATTCCTTCTAAATTCATATCTTCGGCGTAAATCCCTGTTCAGAGGCTTAAAAATATGAAAACCCTTTTATAAGTGGCAGCAAGCTGTATAGGTATATCGTTCTCTTCTTTGTGAAGCTTACTTCTGTAGGTATTTGAAAACTCAGAAAGATAAAATGACTTGAGGAAAATTGACAAAGTAGACACTTTTCTCTTTAATCTAGGATCCCAAGGCTCTTTAACTCTAGCATATGAGACAGAGGAAGAAAGAATAAAAGGTGGGCAGCAAAAAGATGTGCTAATGAGTAATTCATAAGATCAGAAATTCAGTGTGATCAAATTGTCAAAACAAATTACCAATTGATGCAAAGCAGCTTTCCCTCAGAGAGAATGGTGAAACTTCATAACTATTGCCCTTGTTCTGGCTGAAATTGACAATGTATTATTGCTATGGAGAAACTAGAAAAGTCATCATCCCTTAGTTAACCTCTATATTGCAAGGGATACTGTTATAGCGCTACCTTCCAAACCTTGACTGAAGTATTACACGTGACATTTTCTCTTTCAAGACATGTTACGCCAACATTTAATGAGATTTTCAGTTGTACGAAGATATTTAGCAATTGATGAGTGTCAAATTAATGTAGAGAGAGGAAGATAGGAACGTGTAAGCATAATATTTACTCTCGCCAAAATTGACAATATTTCAATATCATGATATTTGAGAAATCATCAGCAGTTAACCAATTTGCATTGGAGGGTATACTTATTTAGCAAGGAGATTTTTCAATTCCTGAATGAAGCATTAATATAATAAATCTAAAACCTAGGCTTTTACGGAAAACCTTAATCATATCAAGATTCCAAATGAAATTGGCAGAAATTCTCAAGATCCAAGTAATAGCAGACTGACAAAAAAAAAATCTGAATTATAACCTTTTTTTCCAATTGAACTAGACTTGTCTTGCGATCCTTGATTATAATGAGGGTCGGCATCGTCAGGAGAAAAGGATCCACAGAATATGCTTTTGCTTGCACCACCGGCATTCTTACTAGAAGTGGCTGCAAAATGTCCTTCATTTACACCTTGTTTGGCTGAGGGTCCTATCTCTGACATATAGTGGGTTTTCTTAGTGCTGAACTCAACTCCATCCGTGTTCTCAATCTCAATTTCCTTGCAAATCATTTTTTCAGTGTTCTTACCTACACAAATCTGAAAATCTGAGAAACCATCTGTTTAAGTAGCTAAGCTGTAATGGTGCATTTTTAACATGACTTGCCATTTACTTCTTTAAGAAGCTTACATCCTTACATATCTGCCTACTGATAAGTTGAAGGACGGGGGAAAAAAGGGAGGGGCGATTGAATAGACAGTATTTTTTTTTTTTTTACGCTTCAAGGCTCTCTAATTTCTCCAAGTGTGAAAATCATCATCATCATCAACTGCACCTTAGTCCCAACTATGTGGGTTCAGTGGCGTGAAGTTTATAGTGTCAATTAAATTGTCTAAAATTAGTTAACACTAGAGATTCATGCAAAAAGCAAAGTAGCAAAGTTTTATGGTGGATGCCCTTCCTGTCGCAATCTTCATTGAAGGAAAAATGAATATACTATGTCACACGTAGCAAAAACAAGTTCTTAGTAGTTATTTACTCTTTCATGACATGAAATTCAGACATTTAACTAGGTCTTAAAAAATCAGAAAATAAGTCATGAAAAACAAATTCTCCTAGAAAGAGGACATTGAAAACTTTTCTATCTATATAGTTTATTCTGCTGAAATTAACAGAGGTTTAATGATACGTTTGAATTTTGTGAAGTTGATAACTCATCATCCTGCGGTCAACCTATTCGTGCTAAAGGCATACTGTTATAGCTGGAATATATTTTCCAATCCTTGATAAAGCATACTATAATAGCTCAACTTGCCCAAGGTTTTAGTATACCAAGATTAGTGATCAAACTGAGTAAATATGCAAGTTCCTACCACCAGCAAACAGATAAAAGTTGCCAAGTTACAAACCTTTTTGAAATAAAAGTCCTTGATCAGAACTACGGCTGACATCCTCAGGAGAAAAGTATCCATCAAAAGCAGCAGAGTGTTTTTCGCTTCCGCTGTCAACATTCTTCCAAGAACTGGCTGCAGAAAAACCTTCATTTGATTCTTGCCTGGTTGAGAGCCCTATCTTTGACTTAGCACTTGTTTTCATATTATAGAATTCAGTTACATCCATTTTCTCAATCCCCAATTCCTTGAGATCCATATCTCCATTGTCACCCCCTGCAAAGATACTTGAAAAAATGAGAAACCTACTATTTAAGTTGTTGCAAGCACTACTGGTGGGGTTTTTACCAGAATTTACCATTTATGCTTAAGAAGCTGCTATATGTCTAAGAATGATAATATTAAGATATTAAAAGAGGAGGGACGATCCCAATTCCTATTTCTAAATGAAAATTGGTGCCAAGCATCTTGTCCAATTCGTATAGTGATCCTACAAACATATCACAAACTCTGAGTCCTCTCCTCAACCAAAATTCTAAATCAAACTTCAAATAGATATATGCATATCCCATAGGGACGACCCAATTACAAGTATGAATGGCATTTTATTTCCATTTTTTATCATATGCAGAGCAGTGAAACCTGCAACCTCCAAAGAATATTGAGATGTCAATCCCTTTTTACCCATTTAAGGAAGTTTAAATTGCCTGAGTTCTTATTCCAGATAAATTTTTCTCCAATTGGAACCTAGATGACAACAGCACGTCCATGAACATAACATAAAACGAAGAAGCAAATATGACAAAATAGATCAAACTTCCTGAAACATGCTATTACAGTAAAAAAATATAAATAAATTAAAAGGAGCTTGCAGAGCAAGATTTTATCATAAACAGACAATGAATTAAACTATAATTTAGTAATGCTTTAAAAAGGTACCAAATTTATTTTTCCGGCGACCAACTCCTTGTGTGGGTTTTAATTGAAGTCTCCTCTTCTTTTGTCTTCTACAATCTTTGGGAGTTGACACCCCATCCGAACCAGTCTTATCGGCATTCTTACTGCTTGAAGAATAGCCGAGAACTGTCCCACGATCGTCTTCTGTTTCCTACGAGCAATTGAAGCAGAAATTCCACCTGAACCATGACTTGCATTTGTTGCCTCCACATTCTGATAGCTGGAAGAAATCCCATGTGCCTCCGCAACGGTCTTACAGTAGGCGTCGCTCTTAGATCTTGTTCTCTCAGCAACACGGGACAAGAATACCTTTTCTGCTTCTTCATAGTTCTTTGATTGCCTATCACTCTGAATCACGAGATTGAAATAACTATGTTTTGAGCTTTAAATGGTTAATTATAAGAATGAACAGAATTGTCTATTTCTTGATCTAACCTACTACAGTTTAACAGTTCTAATAAAAATAGGTGCTCTAATAATATGTTGTCTTAACTCTGTTTGTGTCTAGTGAAAGATGCCAAGAAAATTCACAGTGCTCAGATACCACGGAAAAATACAATACAATAACATTTATACCCTAGCATCATTTTGTACTTAGCAGTGAAACTATGTTAAGCTCAACAGAGTCTTGACAATTCATCAATTACCAACCTGATCGACTAAATGATACCTTTAGAATTCTTCAAACGTACATATACCAAATGTACTGGAGTTGAGTTCTACTAACCCCCATCCCCATCCCTCCCAAAGGAAAACATAAGAACATTAGGGCCAATAAAACATGAACTTTCTGGGCCTTAGTAAAAGAAAAGTCAATTATCTCAACAACAATAAATTGGTAACTTCGCTTGAAATACACAAAGTATACTTCTGCATAAACATGTCCAATGTGGTGTGTGCATTATATTTGTTCCGGAAAATAAATAAGCCTACACTCAGAGATGCCAAAGGGTAGGGGTTAGTTAAGCAATGAAGTTGAGGAAAAATTGATCAATCAAAGAAGCATAATAAAGCCCATAAACTAACAATTATCTAACTCCAATACTCTTTTGGCACATCAAATAATCCCTTTATCAGTTGGTCAAAAAAAAAAAAAAACAATTTGAACTGAAAATCAAACAATCACTCAACTTGAAGTATTCTTCTCCATAACTCAACCGTTTCGGCTTTGTCTCAGTATACATCACAATAACAGAAAATCTACGCAGCTAAATCTGCCTGGAGGATGAGATCAAACTCCAAAAATCTTCCGATAAAAACTGAAGATTTCATAAAAACACTTGACGGGATAATATTTTTTTATCTTTAGAGATTTGTGGTTATGATTATTCCCAATAGGATTTGCGGTTATTGTCAATGAACAATCGCATGACATAGTAATCAAAATTCCAGGATATTCCATTGATTAAAAACCACAAAATGCACGTGTCTGAGTGAGTCTCCCTGCTTCTGTGTATGTGCGCGGGTACGAAAGAGAGAGGAAGAGGGTTTACCGATAAGCAAAAAATCTCAGGCTCCGGCCAGCGGGTGAGTGATCGGGGGAGGGGTTACCGTAACAGGATGAAAAAATATTTTTCGAATTAATAATAATAATACATCTTTCTTTTTAATATGATTTTCTCATGTTATCGATATATTTCTATTTTCTGATTATACCAATTATCAAATTTATCACATATCATGTCTAGTATAAATAATATCACAATTCAACTAATTAAATAAATAGACGAATGATATATTGTGTTAAAAAGGCCATTCGTGTGTTGCTTTATTGGAGAATAAAGAAAAAAAAAAAAAAAAACGGCGGTTGCACGCTGGGGTTGAAGCTTGAAGAAGTAGTAGAAATGGTTAGATGAAAACTTATTAAATACAACCTACACCCAACGTTTTAGTCGAGAACCGAATTACTTAGTTTGTGATTCTTTGTTTTCGTTAAAATCCATTTTTATTTTCTAAAAGAATAGCGGTAAATTTCTTTTAAAAGTAAAAATTGAATGTGTAGAGAAAAAATAATTATTGTGTTGATGCGAAATAGAATCTTTTAAAAATATTGATTGTTTGTGAAAAGTGTTGTGGAAAAAATAGTGTAAAATATAATGCAAGAAAATTGAATAAGAGTGAAAAATTGGTCCGATATAGGCAATATGTATCTCATTTTATGCCTTTTGTTATCAAGATTAAGAGAAAAACAATAAAAATAGTGATAATTAAAAAAATTATCGAGATTCTTTATACGAATAGGGGGATGAGAGAAAAATAAATAGTATAAATGAGTATGAGAAGTGTGAGAGAGAAAGAGAAAAACGAATTAATTTTTGTAAAAAATGAAGTTTTTTTTTGAAAAAATTTCATTTATTCCACAAACAATCACACTTCCAACAAAATTTTCACTCAAAAATAAAAATTCTGGAAAAAAATTCACAACCAATCACAACCTTAATGGTACCATTTTCTTCTAGATTCGAATGTTTGAGTCTGTAATTGAAAAACCGACTAGTTTTTAATAAAAATAAATTAAAACATTGTCTAGTCGGGTTTTAGAATCCGACTCAACTATAGTCCGGACTAAGGGTGGAAAATCGTGTAATTATGTCGTATTTTGTATCGACACGAACACGACACGATAATGATCTGCTTCGACACGAACACGAATATTTTCATTTCGACACGACACGATTTGATATGATAAGTCAAACATAAAAAGAAATTGATTTACACGTTAATATGCGATAGCAAATTACACGACAATACACCATACAAACATACAAAAATATCATGTTGTCGCGTCAGTAACAAGTAAACGTGTAATTATCGTGTCACTGTTGTGTTCGTGTCCTTATCATGTTTACACAAGCACAAAATGAATATGACACGAAATTTTCGTGTTCTTTTCATGCCGACACAATAAGGACACGAACACGATAAGGCTAAACACTAACCCATTATTTTCGTATCGTTTTAGGTATCGTCTTTATCTTGTCGTGTCAAGAATTGTGACCCGTAGTCCAAACTTCAAATCCCAATTCTCTTTCAAAACTTAACACTCCCATAGGCCATTATAATTGTGTAAAAGTTATTGGCAAGTACAATAAACTATCAAACAAACCCAAAAATTGTTGATTGCATCATATTATATTATATCATAAAAATTAGGAGATACTATAGGCTATAGCTTATGTATTCTCTTTGTTTAATTTCATTATTAGCTTATGTTATTATTAAATCTTAGAAATAAAAAAAATATGAAATATTTGATTGAACGTACTATTTTGCTATATATCTAAAAAAAAAGGTAATATAAAATAAATTTACTTTTATATTCAGTCAGAGTGGTACTATTTTCATAATTTAAGTATATTTTAATTTGTGTAGTCACATGTGACAGAATCCATATGGAATATCTCAATATATATCTCACGTGTTTGAGATATATAATCTGTGAAAAGGAAATTTGAGGGATAGGTCTGAAACTTACACATATGAAGTAATGTAAAATATGTAATCATTTTGGAGAGCATTTTTTCGTAAAAACGTTTCCTAAACATCGATTTTATTTACTCGATGTCTAATGAAGAAAAAAATAATAAAAAAAAAAAAATCAATACATTTGAACACCCAGCAATACCAGAAGAAAGAAATGATATGGTTCATTTCAAAAGATTTGACCGACTTGAAATTGAAAGTGACAAGAGCATACGTTTAGAAAAAAAAAATTAATGATAAATATTGAGAAAACATATTCTTGATAAAAAAACACCCCCCATCGATATATCTAAACACGACCATTTGGATGCTATTGATATTAACTTGGAGAGAAAGAGATTAGAATCATACCATCTTTTTTTTAGTTGCAGAGAGTCTCCAAAGTGTATCTAAAGGTGGCTGTCTGGACGTCTCTATACCTTCAACAGCTTTCTTCAAAAAATGCAGAGACTAAATATAATCTGTTTAACATGTTTTTGAGTTTGTTAATGAACACTGAAACAAACACAAATTTTTATTTTGTTTTATACATATCGAAACACAAATAAATAATAACGTGAAACTTTTATAGAATACCAACTTGCAATAAATTGTTGAAATCTCACTTTGCAGATTTTAAATTATCTATATGTTTTTTTCTATTTAACAATAAATGAGGTTAAAGTTTATTGTGTACTAAATTTCACGTGTTATAAATTATAATTGCTTGAAAATCAACAAAACACACATAATCCAGTTCTATTTGGTACTCCATTAATTTAAATAATGACAATAATTACAACAAATAGCTTTTCTGAAATATTTCAAAATCCATAACAATTATGATGGAGCTATACTTGAGTCAAATGATTAAAACTTAAACAAAAAAATAACATAAATTTTATATTTTTTAGTATAAATGGCAAGTAAAAATAACATTTCATAACTTTAAAACCAAAAATAATCCGATCACGTAAATGCAAATGCCAAAAAACAAAATAAATCGAAATCAAACCTTCATTTTCTTATGCTGCTCATGTATGTTCTTATGCTTTTGTGTGTGTGTGTGTGTGTGTGTGTGTGAGAGAGAGAGAGAGAGAGAGAGAGAGAGAGAGAGAGAGAGAGAGAGAGGTACCTTATTACATGTCCGCCATTTATATAAGTCTCTGTAATTTTGATGTGAAGAAATGTTGACTTGTTGAGGTTTGGAAAGGAAAATCAACAAACATCCAAGAATAAATTAAATCGGCTTTTTCAGTTTGAGTGTATATTATTTGGCCATGAAGTTGAAGAGGTTTCAAATAAAGTTTTTGGTATACGAAAAAGTAATTTTCAAACACACAATTAATAACGTAAGACCCATAATTGTGTAAGGATACAACTCGTTTTCTGTAATTATTACAATAAGACGAAAAAACTGTCATCCACCTAAAACAAGCAACATATCACTGGAAAACTAGTAAAGGAGATTTAGTATTACTTGAATTTATGAATATTAGGAACGTAGTATTCAACAATTCTTACAAGGTAAAGTTTGTATTGTCCTTGTATTTTAACTTAATTTGGCCAACGAATAAGTATGCTGGATTATTTTCCTTTTTCTATTTCTGTTTTCTTTTTTCCATTTTGGGAAAGCTTTTTAAAATTTATTTAATTTGGTCTTTATATATTTCTCTTCTTGGGTCTGATCGATTTTCAAAAGAAGGTGTAAAATTAGCTAAGTGCGAAAAGAAAAAAATTCATTTCAAAGAATAATTGTTATTATTCCCAAAAATGTTACTCTTATCGGAAATGTGGCCGGCAAACTATTACTACTTTTATTTCAAATAATTCATTTGGATAAATTGTCATAAATGGATGACACACCAATAAAGCAAATCCTTTATTATTGTGCTAATTTTGGAGAAAATTATATATGAAATCTAATGGCCATATATAAACTGTAATAATTAACTTGTCCACTTAATGATATGATTAATTGTAATTAGGATAATTGCTCTGACATTTTCAATCATTCTTATAATCTTCAAGCTTATTAAATCAAATTTAAGGCGACTCAAATTCAATTTTGTTAAACAATAACAACATATTTATTTCCAAATAAAAGTACTTGTGATTGAACGACGTGCAAGTTTGACAAAAAATGTGTTTTCAAGAAAAAAAAATATGACGAATGCGTTTGATTGGGAACAATATTTTATGAGAAAAGAAAAATGCATTCTACAGTAAAATCTATAATTATTTTTACTTTTTATACTTTTAGATATTTCAAAAATTATCCTTTCTTCATACACTTGCCATGGTTGGGATTGGTAATGTATAACTTTAATTCACTAAACTTCAGTTGGATGATGGGCGTCGAGTTATTCCGAGAACGTATCAAGACAACATGTGTGTGTACTTCGGAAAATTAACCTCAGGAAAATGATGAGGTATTTACAATATTGTTTAGGAGGATTTTGATTCCACATTAAAGTGGTACATAATCCATGTGTCCCACGTGAGCCAATACAGGTGCAAATAGTTTCTCTGACTTAAAATTAATTTATTTAATTGAAAAAAAATAGTTAAATTTTTTATTGGTATACTTGTAAAAACAAGCAATGCATATTTGTAAGTCCATATATATTTTACTATAAACTATATGAAAGTGGCATATCATGTTAAGTATGAGGATAAATACATACAATTAATTGAGATAAATTATTGGATGAAGAGAGTGTTAAACAAATTTTCTAGGAAATTTACTAAATGTGTATTTTGATATCCAACCAACCCACCTCTCTTAAAATTGGCATGTGTTCTACTTTGATTTTTTTTTTAAAACAAAATAAATGCATATGTTATTATGAGACACATGTTAGAATCACAAGTTGGTACTTAGTGCCAAATTGAGTAGCCCTCATTATCTCTCTATCTCATAAAAGATATATTACATCAACCATTATAATTTATAATCACACGTTTTTCGTAAGAAATACATGAACATTCAAGCTCCATGATTTTTCTTTAAAAAATATATTTTATCATTTTTTTTGTGAAAAGACAATTCTTGTGAGCGAATTAGTACAAGAAAATTTCAGTTTACCAACATAAATAATTTGTCACTAGATTTTACAGTTACCGACAGAAACTAGCTTACAGAATATAGCTTACAGAATAAGGAATATTGTTTTTCTCTAAATTATACCGACAAAATTACTGTTGGTATTCACCAACAGTTTTAGATTTTGTAGGTAAATATCTTATCTACAATTATTTTATCTACATTTTATAGTTATACTTTAATATTTACCTACATATTTTTGTGTAGATAAACATATTTTTTTCAACGTGCATTAGCCCAGGTTGAATAAATAGGAAATTAATTACCACATCTCTAATTCAAAACGTTCTTACATGACATTGTCAAAACTTGTTCATTGTCTAAACTATTACAGGAATTTAATTCATTGTTTTTCCCCCAACTAACACTAATTCCAACTTTGATGAAAATAGTAGTACTGTAAAATAAATATAAACATTTTACTTTGTCCTCGTCAAAACTGTGGTGTGGCAGTGCTAAGAGGGAATCTGCCAAGTTGGATGTTACCATTTTTAGTTTTTTTACTATCAACAATAACTGCAATTAAAGATCTCCGCGAATAACATAAAGCATCAGCAATATCAGGGAAAATTTATAATTTTAATTATTTTAATCTTTGGGGTTCTGTTCTAAAGATACCATTTTCATCAAAGGTCACCATCATTGATCCGAATAAGCGGCTTATTTAACCGAATATTGCATTTGTCGCAGAAATTAACACTCAAATGGCGTCAACAGGAAGGACGCCTACAATTTTTTTTTAATGTCACATGTGTAGACGCTATTTTGAATGGTGCCTACACCAATTTTTTTCTTCTTTTAACTAATATTGTGTAGGGCCAGTTGCAATGGCGCATAGTCCCTTTTTTATTATTATTTGTAATATATTCGGATGCATACGAATCAATTCGAATATTCATACTCAAAATTCTAACATATTTTTATTGTTGGGTTATTTATGAATTAGAGGCAATTTTAATTTGCCTCCTTATAAACTATGCCAGTTTTTCTACTTTATCCATTTAACTTTTAATTGTTCTACTTTACCCCTAAACTTTGCAAATTATTGCATTTAGCCTATAATTATTCGAGATGTAATAGCTACAGACAATCCAGTAACAGTAAGGTTGAATTTGAAAATAATAGGCCAAGTGTAACAATTTGTAAAATTAACGTGTTAAAATAAAACAATACAAAATTAAGTAGACAATAGAAAAAACACGCATAATTTGGTAGCAAATTAAAATCACCTCTAATTTCTAAATAACTCAACAATAAAGATATGTTAGAATCTTTTATATGAGCATTCGAATTGATTTGTATACATCCAGGATATATTACAAATTACAAATAAAAGTAAAAGAGGAGTGTGGCCATTGCAATGGCCCTACACAAAGAGAAAAATAAGATTTGGTGTAGACGCCATTAGGAATGACTCCTACCTTAGAGCCTTCAAAAAAAAAATTGTAGGCGCTAGTCAAAATGGCGCCTACACATTTGACATTAAAAAAAAATTATAGGGGCCCTTCTGTTGGCACCTACACCTAAAAGTTTAAAACCCTCCAAATATATTCCAAAAGTGTAAATTTATGTGACAAATACAATATTATGTTAAATAAGCCGAATTTGCTTTGTTTTATATTCGTTAAAAAAAACCAACGTAATGTAATTTACTAATTTTTTAACTTTTATAAACTTAAACTAAACTCAGAATTTTAAAATTAAACAGATAAGTAAAAGCCACTTAATTGCTTAGCAATAGGAAACTCCAATAAAATTAGGATATTCCATTATATTTATTTAATTAAAATATTTAACCAAAGATGAGACAATACTATGTGCTCCACAACAAATACATTTTCTGTGAGATATAAAAAATTATAATTGTCTTCCATTAAATTGTTAAATGAGATGATCATTTACTTAAGACAAAAACTCTGGTGAGACCGTCTAACCCGTTAGACGGTTCTAACCCGCGACCTGGAGTCATTTTGGTAATTTCCGCCGCCAATGGCATTTTTGTAATTTTCAAGTTGCAGTTTTATTATTTGTTACGTAGCCTTTCAATTTCAACGGGTATTTTTTTATGTGGTGTTAAGTTGTTAGCCCTGTTTTATGTTGGTAGTTTTTTGTATTTTGTATTACTTGTTGCTCTCAATTGTATTAGTTGTTACCTTTGAAAAGTATTAGTCAAAAACATCTTTTATCACAAAATTGTCCCTTTTAATTATAAAAAGAGAATTACTATGAAGTTGTAAAGTCTAATACATGTTTTTAATACATATAATACATTAGAAGCATAACGTGTAATACATTTCTACAAAGTTGTCTCTTTTAATTATAAAATGTATTAATAGTCGTTCGAAATGTATTAGTCGTCCTTCTAAAAAGTATTAGCAGTTCTTCTGAAATGTATTAGTAGTTTCCTGAAGAGTTTTTTTAGTATTTCTCCTGAATATACTCCCAAAATGTATTAGCAATCCATCAAAAAAGTATCGTAGTTCCTCGAAAAAGTATTAGTAGTTCCTTGAAATAAATTAAATTTTTCTCCGAAATGTATTAATAGTCCTTCGAAAAGTATTAGTCGTCCTTCTAAAAAGTATTAGCGTTCTTTACGAAATGTATTAATAGTTCCCCTGAATATAATTAAATTTTTCTCCGAAATGTATTAATGAGACATTAAAGAAAAGTATTAG
The DNA here is from genome assembly GCA_016081115.2 of Rehmannia glutinosa. Classification (NCBI taxonomy): domain Eukaryota; kingdom Viridiplantae; phylum Streptophyta; class Magnoliopsida; order Lamiales; family Orobanchaceae; genus Rehmannia; species Rehmannia glutinosa. The sequence goes on from JABTTQ020003223.1 coordinate 145,120, forward strand.
TCGTCCTTCTAAAAAGTATTAGCGATTCTCCGAAATGTATTAGTAGTTCCTGAAGAGTTTTAGTATTTCTCATTAATATACTCTGAAATGTATTAGTTGTCCATCGGAAAAGTATTAGTAGTTTCTCGAAAAAGTATTAGTAATTTCTAGAGAGTATTTTAGTAGTACTCTGCAATGTATTAGTTTTTCTTATAAAATGTATTAGTATTTCTACATAAAAGTATTAGTTGATATTAAGACTTGTATCATTTAGTGCAATATTCATTCTTCATATCACACGAAGAAAAAAAACAGAGCATCATCACCACGAGTCATCACCAACCATCGTCATTTTTCCTTTCACATTGGTGTTGTCCATTGATTAAACATTTGAAAAAAAGAAAATCTCGTTCAACAAATCTCATTCTTCTCCTCGTCTAATTCATGGACATTTAGCAAATCTCGTTCTTCTCCGCCATTTCCACGTCTGATTCAATCGAAAATCCTTTCGATTGGAAAATCTGAGTAACCACGCTCGAATTTTTTGAATAAATTTGGAGGAGACAAAACGGAGGCGTCGTAGGTCTGTCGATGAAGCAGTCGTGAAAGAAGAGGCGGAGGGCGGCGACGATAGTGGTGGGGAATGTGGCTCGCACGCATTGGTTGTGGTTGGAGGAGGAAGAAGAAGAAGGCAGGAAGGCGGGAAATTAGGGCTCCAATCAGAATGGGCTTTTTACGTATTTTTTTGCGCGGATCCGGCAGCGGCGGATGCGGGGGGCAAGGCGGCTACTCTCTTGCCCCCAAAATTTTTCAAAATTATTTTTTTCCCCCAAAAGTTTTTTAAATTAATTTTTTATAGCTAAAATAAAGATTTTTTTTACAATTGCCCCCCCCAAACTTTGATAAAAAACTTCAAATAGTTGTGTTTTACAATTGCCTCCCAAATTTTTTTTCTCATAGTTTAAATACATGAACTCGGTCCGTTTTTGGCCCCCCCAAAGCCGGAATCCTGCGTCCGCCACTGGATCCGAATCAATGAAATGGGTAGGATATGTTGACCCGTCTAAAAGATCTAAATCCGTTAGACGGTCAAACAGGAGACTAACTCTTTACTTAATATGTTATCAATGTCGGATTAGCCATGGTTAAAGGGTTTCACTTTAAAATAAAAAGAACAAGATAAGGATGAGGTGTTAGAGATATTATGTATATTAATTATAAACTCCTGTTTTCAAGGTAAGAATAAAGACAAAACAATATATAACCGATGTCTATGCTTATTGCTTGGTTTGCTTTCGTCGTCACTCGTCACATATTCCATGTGAGATTGTGAGTTATTTATCCTAAAATAAAATAAAAAAGACATCACATTTTCAATACTCTTTTTACTAATATATTATTTTTTTTAACACATCACATCAGAACTTCTCACCAAATATTTCCCAAAAACAACTAAAAAGCTAACCAAATACATAATAAGGTATGGGCAGTAAAATGGCAAATAATAGTAAGGCATGGGCAGTAAAATGGCAAATGACCATTTACATTTCAGCAGAAGTCTTACAAACTTGCCTGACATTTCAAGGAGTGGAATTTGTGACTTGGAATGTGTTAAAGTCTAAAGAATAATTTGAAAATTTGCATATTTAGTCTCATATGATTTGATCTGTTGTAATTTTAGTCTCAAGTTTGCAAAATGATCTCAACTGAATGATTTTCTTGCAAAATTAAACCTACATGATTTTTGCTAATTGCATATCTAGTCCTACGCCTGCAAAAGAACCCCACATGAACGAAATTGTTGCAAGAAACGCTATTACTTGTGTTTACTCCCAAAACTTACTCCTCCTCGCCGATCACCTTTTTAGTCGAAGACCACCACGAAACCTGCACAAAGGGGGGCCGGAGGGGGCTCGGCGTACCCTCTCCGATGCTTAAGTCAAGTATTGTGAGAAGGAAGACAGACTAGAGAGGGAAAAAAGCAATGCAACAGTAAAAATGAGATTAGGTTAGAATAAACCTGGGCTTGGGCCTTTTATACCTTAGCTCGGATTAGGGTTTCCGTAAAATCCGGGATTCCGTTACGATTTGGTGTCAGAGTCATCATTAGGTTAAGATCGGATCTCATTAAAAACCCTAATTTCACGCCTGTAATACCAGACCTCCGATCTCTCAGAACAGGTCGGCTCTTTGTGTTGATACAAAACCTTTTAAATCTTACAAGGCATCTCCAGCCTAATACACCTCATACGCCAAACCGACCTATTCTTCTAAGGTCATGCCCAACTGTAACCCGTCCACAACAAATCGGCTCAACACTGCTAACTCTATACATGTCGGCTCATCACAACTTGAACTTGGGCCTTGACAGGCCGGCCCAAGTTGGCAGGCCCTATACCAATCTCTTGCTGTAAGCCTCCACGGATCGGCCCATTATTTAACGCTTAACAAACAATCCTAAGGCTATGGGCCTTATCATTTCGGTCTAATGCCCGATATCACCAGATCGGCCAAACACTCCTGGACCTGTCAGGTCATTTAATGTCTTGGGCTATCAGTCGCCCATACCATCATTTGTCCTTATCAATTCCTCCCCCAACTATGGGTTGGTCTGCACCTCAACCATAGTTGCTCATAGGCCGAACTGACCTAAGATTTAGGGTTTGTGCTTTTCACTTTCCCGCCGACTCTTGGCTTTTCAAATTCCTGCCGCCCTTTGGCCTTTCAAGTACCTGACACGCGGATTTGATTGATAAGACATCATTTCGGCTTCCTGACGCCTCGTAGACCGTCCAATCATCATCTCGAAAATCGAGGCACCCCTTTGCCTTTTTTCTCCCCTTATAAAAGTCATCTTCCTCCTCCATTTCTCACTTTCCCACATTTCAAGTTTCAGAGCGCCCTTCCCAAAGACACACTCTTCTCCGGCGAAATTCTCGGACTCGATAGGCTTCGGAGTTCCACATCCCAGGACTACTTTCTTCCTTCAACCTCATATTTATATCCGAGTAAGTGACCCTTTTCCTTCCAGCTTTTTTCTTTCCTTTTAATATGGCATCCTCTTTCTCTCACTCAACACCGTCGGACGCGGTTGTCGCCCGACTTAGAACGGTGGCGATGGCGATGACGACGCTCTGTCCCTCCGCCACTTTCCCTCATCGGTGTCGCCCGGCCCGGACCGACGCGATCGAATCTAGCTCCGATTCGGTCGTGATTCGACGCGATAGAGATCCGAGCTCCGTGCTCGGGTCCTTATCTTGTATATCCTCATGATTTTAAGGGGACCACCTTATCAACCCCCAATCTTCAAACCCTTAAAAGAACCGCCCAAATTCCGTCCTCTTTCAAACTCTATCTTCCTAGACTCGACCGACCTAACCGACCTCCACCCAATGCCCTATCCTTCTTCGTAGGTCAGATAGAGGGCGGCCTCCGATTTCCCATCCATCCATTCATGGGCTGGGGTATCCGAGTTCTCCCGGGTGCCTTTAAATCAACTAGCCCCGAACTCCTTCCGTATCCTAGCCGGCTTCATTATTTTGACCAAGTATTTAGACATAGAACCCACTTTAGATATGTTCTTTGCCCTATTCCAAATAAAGAGCTCAAACACCAAGGGCCTTTTCTACATCACCTCCCGAGGTGATGCTCAGTTTCTAAGCAAGTATCCTTCCTCCAACAAATTCTGGAAGGACAAATATTTTTTCATTTCCTCCCCCCGAGCTTGGGGGTTTCCTATTGCTTGGACCTGGACCCTTCCACTTCAACGCAAACACAACCCTAGAGATCGGTCTCCCGACCTCCAGGCTCAGATAAATAAACTCACTTTGGTTAAATATGACCTCTCTCGCCTTATAACCCCTTCTCTTTTATACTACTTTGAGCTGAGCCCCATCGTGGCTCCCTTACCTTGCGACATTGGTAATTGTCTTTTTTGCGATTGATCTATTTTACTCTTTACTCATTGGCTAATCTTTCCTCTTTGTGCAGATATGTTCATGGCACAGATGGTCGCTGAGCTGGATGATGAGGAGCAAGTCCTTGCTCCTGGCTCACAACCTCCTTCATCCAGTCCGCCGCTCCCGCCCGGGAGGTCGCCCTCCTCCACTTCGGCGACGGACACAATTGCCGCTGATGATGGCGATCTTTTCGGCCGGGGCTCAACCTTCTATCCGACCTCCTCCTTCCAAGAGGCTTTGTTGGCACCAGCTGAGCTGAGCGCCAAGAGGGCGAAGAACACCCCACCTCCCGCTTTGCTCTCTCCTCTCTCTCGCACTCCCATTCATACGCCCAACCAAACCTTCTTTCATCGGGGCAATTCCATCTCGAAGAACAACGATGGAACCTTTGCCATCCAATATATTCGTGGCAACCGCCCGAACCCCGACCGAACCGCCATGGAGAAACTCGGTGATCTTTGAAGTGGTGACTTCATTCTGCCTCAACCAATCCAAGGTCGATGCACAGTTGGCTGCACTGATCTCCCGAGCTCGGGTTGGCTTTGCCGATCCTTCCCAAAGTGCCGAGCTCAATAATTCCAAGAAGGAGGTCATCCGGCTGAAAGCTCGGGAGACTAAACTCCTAGAGGAAAATCGCCGGTATAAGGAGGGGGAAGAGGTCAACAAGGCCATGGTGGCTTCTCTAGAGGCCAAAATTAAGGCTTTGGAGACTGATAATGCCGACCTGAAGACTGAGCTAAGCGATCTCCAGCTCAGATGTACTGTCAATGTCGACCAAGCCCGAGCTGAGGGCATAGAAGCCGGTCGGCAAAGTTTCCTCACCTCCCCCGAGGGCTCTTCCATAGTTCAGGCCATTCGGGAGAGGGTGAAACAAGCCTTTCTAAGCTCCAAGGAATTTATCAGAGTTCTCTCTGTATCCGCCATGGAGTACTATGGCTTTGCTTTTGACCAGGCCGAGCTTCAACTCAGGGAACGCGGTATCACTACCGAGCCCTTCGATCGCCGAGGTCCCCGGAGGATTTTGCCCGACCCCAAAGGCTTCGTGTTTTCTGAGGAGGCGGAGCGTCTCAACCTTGCTCCTGTGGAGGAGTTCATAGAGTCCTTATCTGCTCCTTTTATCCTCCACCCAGCCTCCAGCTCGGCCGGTCCTTCACAAGCTCCTGGAGCTCAGTCATCTTCTCAGCTTCCTGCAGGTCAAGTTCAGGATATCCCAGATGACGATCCTGAACTAGCTCTCATAGACGATGTGACCATCTCCATGGACGACCTGAACACCGAGAATGTTCCCCCTACTACTTAGGAGTTTAGTTCTGCTTCTGTAATTTTCTCTCATGTACTTGTATTTATTTTGAATGATCAATAAAGCTTCTCCGCATTTTCATTTCTCGATCTCTTGTCTAAAATTTTTTTTTTCTTTTTTTTACAAAAAAGATTAGCATATCGTGCTCCTCGTGACCCCAAGTATTTGGAGACTAGCTCGAGCTGAGCTCCAAATACTTGTCAGTCTTCAAAGGAAGCTGGCTCGAGCCGAGCTCCTCGCATGGCCTCGTGGCCCCAAGTATTTGGAGACTAGCTCGAGCTGAGCTCCAAATACTTGTCAGTCTTCAAAGGAAGCTGGCTCGAGCCGAGCTCCTCGCATGGCCTCGTGGCCCCAAGTATTTGAAGACTAGCTCGAGCTGAGCTCCAAATACTTGTCAGTCTTCAAAGGAAGCTGGCTCGAGCCGAGCTCCTCGCATGGCCTCGTGGCTCCAAGTATTTGGAGACTAGCTCGAGCTGAGCTCCAAATACTTGTCGGTCTTCAAAGGAAGCTGGCTCGAGCCGAGCTCCTCGCATGGCCTCGTGGCCCCAAGTATTTGGAGACTAGCTCGAGCTGAGCTCCAAATACTTGTCGGTTTTTGTCTTTTCCACTTTCCGAACTCATAATGTAGGGCAGCGCATCATTTCATTCAAAACGAGTAGATTGATTACATCGAATATTTCTCTATTCTAAGAATGATATTTCTTCAAATTACAACTGTTCCAAGCCCTCGGGAGTTTTCGACCTCCGATCTCTTCCAGCTCGTACGCCCCTCCTGCTAATACCTTGACCACCCGAAGTGGCCCTTCCCAATTTGCATCCAATTTCCCCTTATTTTTGCTAGCATCTGACCTTCTCAAAACTAGATCTCCGACCTGGAAGGCCCTTTTCTTTACTTTCTTGTCATAAGCCGCTTTAATCCTTCCTCGTGTCTTTTCCATCTGCAAAAATGCCATTTCCCTTTTCTCATTTATCGTATCCAATGCCTCTCGAATCAACAGCTCATTAATATTTTCATCAAAATTCTGAACTCGATGTGTTTCCATCCCGATCTCCGCCGGTATGACAAACATCCATACCATACACAGCCGACGGAGCCTCACCGATGGCCTCTTTCGGATTAGTTCGATAAGCCCACAACACCGAATTGAGCTCCCGAACCCACGCTCCTCCTGCCTTCTCTAGCCGAGCTTTCAATCCTTGGACAAGAATTCTATTAGTCACTTCCACCTGTCCATTAGCTTTGGGTGAGCCACCGAAGTGAAGTTTTGCTTGATCTTCATTTCCTCACACCAAGCTCGGATTTACGCTTCGCTTGAATCTGCGTCCCATTATCGATATCAAGGCACGAGGCACTCCATACCGACACACTATATTTTGCCAAATAAATTTCATTATCGCATCTTCATTTATCTTAGCAAGAGGTTACGCCTCCACCCACTTGCTAAAATAGTCGATTGCCACAATCAAGAACTTCTCTCGACACGGCTAGGAGGAAAAGGACCCACAATGTCAATTCCCCATTTTGCAAACGGACATCTTTGAGCTCATCGTCATGAGTTCTTCCCACGGTCGATGTACCAAAGGCGCATGAATCTGACATTTTTCGCATGCTCTCACCAACTTCTCTGCTTCTCCTTTCAGGTAAGGCCAAAAATACCCTGCCCTAAGGACTTTTTTCATCAAAATTCTCACTCCCATGTGATTCCCACAACAACCTTCATGTATCTCTCTGAGCACATATGTACCCTCTTCTCCACTCAAACACCTCAGCAAAGGCATAGAGAAGCCTCTCTTATATAACTTATCCCCGATAATACAAAAACGCGTCGCTCGAATTTTCAGTCGAGCTGCTTCACGCCTATCTGTTGGTAAGACCCCTTCTTTTAAGTAAGCTATGATAGCCGACCTCCAATCTTCTTTTTCCTCAATCTCTCCGACCTCCAACCCCAGTGCCGTTTCCTTTGCTACCAGAAGTGTGATCTGTTTAGCTTGATTCTCCAAGGCCGAACTGGCCAATTTTGCCAGAAAATCCGCTCTACCATTTTCTTCCCTCGGGACCTGACATACTTAATTTCCTTCACTCTTCCTTCTAAAGCTCGATATGCTTCGACATACCTCTTCATCCTTTCTTCCCTCACCTCGAACTCTCCCATAACTTGTTTATGGACGAGCTGAGAGTCCATGTAAATTACCATCTTAACAGCCCCCATCTCAATGGCCATTTGCATTTCTCCGATGAATGCTTCATACTCTGCCTCATTATTAGATAGCTTGAATTCCAACCTCACAAAGAAAGTCATTTTCGATCCCTTGCGGGTGATCAAAACAATACCAAAGACCACATCCCGAACTCCCTCTTGAACCATCCACATAAATCACCCAAGCTCCTTCATTGCTATCATCTCGGTTGATTCTTGAACAAAATCTGCCAAAGCCGAGCTTTGATGGCCGATCTGTTCTCAAATCCAATATCATACTCACTCAGCTCGATAGCCCACTTCACTAACCTCCCCGCTACCTCAGGTTTGCTCATCACATTTCTCAACGGAAGATTAGTTCGAACGATTACCTTATGCGAAAGGAAATACGGCCGAAGTCTTCTCGCGATCACCACAAGGCCAAACCCGCCTTCTCGATCTCCCATATCGCACTCGGCATTCCTCAAAACTTTACTGACATAGTACACCGGCCTCTGAACCGATCTCTCCTCCCTGATCAAGACCGTGCTAACCCCTTGCCCCCTACCGAAAGATAGAGGTATAGGGGCTCCCCAGGCAACGGCTTAGTTAGCAATGATAGATCAGCCAAGTAATTTTTCAAGTCCTCGAAAGCCTTCTGACACTCTTCATCCCAAACAAACTTTTTGGCTTTCCTCAAGACCTTAAAAAAGGGCAAACTTCTCTCTGCAAGGCGTGAAATAAAGCGATTCAATCTGCTAGCCGACCCTGTTAGACACTGCACATCTTTGGCATCCCGAGGTGGTGCCATCTCTCTAATGGCCCTGACCTTTTCCGGGTTGGCCTCTATTCCTTTCTCCGTTACCATGTACCCCGAAACTTTCCCGACGACCCCAAAGGCACACTTCTTGGGGTTCAGCTTCATCCTATACTTCCTCAGGGTGTCAAACGTTTCGGCCAGATCATGCACATGATTCACAGCTTTTATACTTTTGACCAACATATCGTCTACGTACACTTCCATGTTCCTGCCGATCTGTTCCCCAAACATCTTATCTACCAACCTTTGGTATGTAGCTCCCGCATTCTTTAATCCGAACGGCATTACTACATAGCAGAATGTACCAAAAGAGGTAGTGAAGCATACTCTTTTTTGGTCTTCTTCTGCTAACCTGATCGATGATATCCTGTGATGCATCCATCATGCTAAGCGAGTTCACATCCCGACGTCGAATCCACCGGTGATCAATTCGGGGCAATGGGTAATAATCTTTAGGGCAAGCACGATTCAAATCCCTAAAGTCCACACACATGCGCCAATCGTCCTCCGTTTTGGAACCAATCTTTGCATTAGATAGCCATTCGAAATTGGATTTCTTTAATGTGCCCTGCTTTCAACAACTTTTGCACCTCCGCCCTAATTATAGCATCCTTCTTAGGACCGAAGTTCCTCTTCTTTTTTGCTTTTACCGGCTTATATGATGGATTAACATTAAGCCTATGTTCAAGAATGCTTGGATCTATTCCACCAGGTCTTCCATTTGCCCAAGCAAATACATCCACATTATTCCTTAAAAACTCCACCACTCACCCCTCAATTCATCAACTCTTTTCCGACCTTAGTGACCTTATCGGGGTCACCCGGAACTAGCTCGACCATCATCATTTCATCATTGGGCTGGACATGCTCCACTGGTTCGCCCAACCTAACCAACTTGTCTTTGTTTCTATCATCATCAAAAGCACTCCCCTTTTCGCATCCGAATACTTTCTACGTATAATTTTCTAGCCATATCGATCACCATCGACTTCCCCTACTTTCTCTCCCATAGGAAATTTCATTTTTAGATGGTATACCGACACCACTGCTTGGAAGGCATTTAGTGCTTGGGTCTACCCAACATGACATTATAAGAGAGGGCGGTGCCTCGACTATCAAAAACCGAATCATTCTAGTTTTACGATTAGGCTCCTTGCCCAAAGAGACAGGCAAAGTAATCATACCTATTGGTTGGATCATCCCTCCGGCGAATCCGACCAACGCCGTGTCCACCGTCTCCAAGCCGACCTCCGGGAGGTCCATCTTCCTATAGCAATCATAGAATAGAATATCCATTTGAACTCCCAAAGTATCCACAAATACCCGCCGCACATCATAATTAGAGATCGTCATTTTGTGATCACAAGGGCATCGCTTGAGGTGTCACAATACCCCTGCAATCCTCCGGTCCAAATTGGATATTCGGCCCTTGATCGACCTGTTCCACCTTCAACTGCTCTTGCACCCGATCTGGCGCTGCCGCTCTCACATAATTTTTCCGAGCTCGCCTCGAATCTCCTTCCGCCGGCCCTCCAACAATCATCTGGATAACCTCACGCCGAGGTGGGGGCGGAGGTGGAGGTAGCTCCTCCCTCTCCCCCCTACGCTCCGGCTCCCGCCGAGGTTGATGATATCCCCGGTTATCCCACTTATACTCCCCTTTTTTCTCCTTTTTGTCAATGTACACAAATTCCCTGAGGTGACCTGCTTGAATGAGCCGTTCGATCTCATCTCTCAGGTGTGTGCACCGATCTGTTGTGTGTCCATACTCATTGTGAAATCTACAAAACTCCTTACATTTCGCCTTTACTGGTGCCTCTGCATGCGCCTTTGGCCATCTCAGGTCGGGATGCCTCTCAATAGCTATAAGCACTTCGCCCTGAGGAACAGCCAAAGGCGTATACTTCTCAAACCTCGGCCTTCCCCCCATTGCCTCAGACCTCGGCTTCTTCTGAGGTACTTTGTCTTCCCGATCTTCCCTCCTGTCTCTTCTCTTCTCTCCTTCCTCTCTTTTCATTTTTCTCGCCTCTTCCAAGTTTATATATTTCTCCCGAGCTAACTTGACTCGTCAAATGTCTTAGCAGGCTCTATCACTAATGATTCAAAGAACTCCCCATCCCTCAGGCCCTGAGCTAGGGCATTGGCCAAAATTTCTGGACTAGCTGACGGCACCTCCAACTTTGCCGCTGTAAACCTCTGGATATAACTCCGAAGTCCTTCCCCTTCTCTCTGTTTGATACTAAACAAGGTCAGGGGCGCCTTTTGGTACTTACGGCAACTCGTGAATTGGTTAAGGAAAGCCGAACTAAAGTCATCAAAATTTCGAATGGAGCCCGGGGCCAGCTGACTAAACCACTGCTGAGCCGATTTCGTCAAAGTGGTAGGAAAAACTCTACACATCACGCCGTCCGTGAATCTGTGTAGTAGAGCAGCGTTCTCAAAACGGCAAAGATGGTCCCACGGATCTATGGTGCCATCATATTCGAAGCTCAGAGCTCGGTATGAGGCCGGAAGCTCGTCTGCCATTACCTCTTCCGAGAAGGGTGTTCCCCATCTCACCCGAACTGCTGCCGCTCCTGGTACTCCAGCCACTCTCCGACGAATATCTCGCACCTCACGGTGAAGGTCATCCATCCGTTCCGACCAATCTTGGTCCTCAGTAGACACATGTTCCGCCCTTGATGAATGTACTTCCTCCGCCATAGTCGGCCGCCGACCTCTTTCTCCTACCTCCGGAGGGACCACAGGAGGGGGGACCACAGGAGGAGGAGGAACCACCGGAGGGGGGACCACCGGTGGAGCTGGTGGTGGAAGCATCTCCCTCAAGCGTCTCTCCACCGTCTGCTCCACAGCTCTAGTGATGAAGCCACCCAATTGTTCAAAGAACATTGGACTCAAATCTATACTCCCCCCAGACATAGGCGTCTGTCCATCCGCTCCCGTCCTCTGCACCCGCTGCCCTCCGCCGTTCACCGGGGGTGGTGGGGGCGGAGGTGGAACATCCTCCTGCGTGACTACGCCCGGAGTATCTCCCAGCGGCGTACGGTTCAAATCATCTTCCAAACTTCTCCTAACCTCTTCCATAGCCAAAATCCGAATCTCACGTCTCTGCTCAATGATTCCCACAGACGGCGCCACTTGTTTACTCCCAAAACTTACTCCTCCTCGCCGATCACCTTTTTAGTCGAAGACCACCACGAAACCTGCACAAAGGGGGGCCGGAGGGGGGCTCCGGCGTACCCTCTCCGATGCTTAAGTCAGTATTGTGAGAAGGAAGACAGACTAGAGAGAGAAAAAAGCAATGCAACAGTAAAAATGAGATTAGGTTAGAATAAACCTGGGCTTGGGCCTTTTATACCTTAGCTCGGATTAGGGTTTTCGTAAAATCCGGGATTCCGTTACGATTTGGTGTCAGAGTCATCATTAGGTTAAGATCGGATCTCATTAAAAATCCTAATTTCACGCCTGTAATACCAGACCTCCGATCTCTCAGAACAGGTCGGCTCTTTGTGTTGATACAAAACCTTTTAAATCTTACAAGGCATCTCCAGCCTAATACACCTCATACGCCGAACCGACCTATTCTTCTAAGGTCATGCCCAACTGTAACCCGTCCACAACAGGTCGGCTCAACACTGCTAACTCTATACAGGTCGGCTCATCACAACTTGAACTTGGGCCTTGACAGGCCGGCCCAAGTTGGCAGGCCCTATACCAATCTCTTGCTGTAAGCCTCCACGGATCGGCCCATTATTTAACGCTTAACAAACAATCCTAAGGCTATGGGCCTTATCATTTCGGTCTAATGCCCGATATCACCAGATCGACCAAACACTCCTGGACCTGTCAGGTCGGCCCAATGTCTTGGGCCTATCAGGTCGGCCCATACCATCATTTGTCCTTATCAACTTGCATGTTTAATGATTGTAATTGTCACCTCCGTTAGAAATTAAATTTGGAGGAAAAAGAGTTAATTGCATCTAAAGTCCCATAGAATTTTCTTCATTACAATTTTAGTCCCACGTTTGCGCAATAGTCCCATAGGATTAAGATTGTTGCAAAAGAAGTCCCGAGATCCTAAATTCAGCATATTTGGTCCCATAATTTTCAAGGGTTGCACCTTCGGTACCAAAATAATTCATTCTACATTATACCCAATTTGCCTTAGAATTGTTGACTCAAAATGGTATCAGAGCCTTAGAATTGTTGACTCAAAATGGTATCAGAGCCTAGGTTTATTAAGAACTTTTGGTTATATTTATTATATTTATGTAATTAACAATTGGTGAGGAGAATTTCTCCGAGAATATGGATCCGGACCGATGTCCGAGATGTACCCCCTACAGGACATATCATCAAATATTGACGATGTATGCACAAAAACACCTTGACCAGGTTTCCTATTGGGAATACCAACATGAAGAAAAGGAACAGGCAGGAGCCGATGGGAAAACCTTAAGGCAATGCAAAATGCGAGCAGAATATTATAGGCGATTCCGATACTTAACTGGACCTTATATATGTTCTTGATGAACCTTCAAGAAACGGTTCATGAAAATTCCCATCAGAACAATGATTCCTGATGGAGTACCTGAGTGGAACGAGATACTTCCAAACAAATCTAAGTTCTCCGAAGACCTTAGAGAAGTCCAGAAGACGGTGCAGAATTATGGCAATCGCCATATTCATCTACATGCACAAGTTCATCATATCCAGAACCAGATGAAGACGATGGTGAAATATCATAAGGAAACTCTTGAACTCCTTCATGATATCCTGGAGGACAGGCCGAGTCCTTCCAGAGGAAAGAAACGTATAGATTTCAGGACAATACCCTATTTACACCAAAAAAGGAAACCAACCGAAGTTATACGAAAAATGACAGATGAGGAGAAACTCATTGCGTTAATCAAAGGAAAATCCATCAAAAATTAAAAAGGATGGATATGGAAAAGATGAATCTTAAAGATCTACATGACCTTGCAGAATCCTTCGCAGGATTAGAAATTGTAGATTTAAAGATGAACACAGGAGATGAAACATTGGTCACCTTTGATCCAGCAGGAAGACCAATTCCACCACCACCAGTTAATCCTACGTCGAAGAAAGTACGGGTTCGAATCATGGGGCTCGGGACGAGAGGATGCCACACGCTAGGGATTTCACGACAGGGAGTGATCCACTTTCAGGGACAGGAGGTCGAAACCCTCTTGCAGGAACTCGACAACCTACAGGAAGGCCGAATGTTTATCAGACGCCTTATGGAAGATCGCACATCGACCCAATAAATCCATATGGGTTGATGTTAAATTTGGACATCCCAGATTTTAAAAATAGAGAAGTTTTCATTGATGAATGGACTTCAGCTATGAGAATTTCAGCAGGAACCCTCGATCTTACAAAGGATTCATTTATTTTACTCCTTGAAATGAGTCTTGAAGGATCGGTAAAGATTGCCTGGGATATGACCAATGCTAGTACAAAAAGTTCGGTCACATCAGGAGAATCACTTAAAGGAATTGTCGATGGTATGGCAAAACTATTCAAAATCCAGTTTATCGGCACATGTTATTTCGAGGGATTAGAGGATGAAAAAAGAAAGAGATATAAACAAGCCCTCTATAGCCTTGAGTTATATGAAATTTGTCATATTGACGAATATATCAAGTTGTTCACCGAATACGGTGGAAATCCAAGATTGAAGAAAAGAAGTCGCCATGACTATTCTTTGCCAAAATTCCGAGTCCCGGAGAGAAATGATTATCGGGGAATACAAGGATGGAGCGGGAGTAGAAAGCGTGGGCGAGAAAAATGTCTTTCCTAAAGGCCAAGTTATCTCGAATGGTGTTACCAAGCGACTCTGTACAGAATTACAAGAGATTAAGAGGAATTAATAAAGCAGTTCCTCTATGTTGCGTGGATAATAACATCCCAACGATTGTGGGAGGTCAACCAAGGCGCACGAGAAAGAAGAAGGAGCGAAGCCATCCATACCGTCGAGGAAGCAATGAAAGAAAAGAAGCGGTCTTCATGGAGACCTAGAAGGTTTTGGTCAAAACAAAAGCCCGAAGTTACAAAAGCGGGGCAAAGACCAAAGAAGCGGGGAGTAGAGCCTCTTCATCGTGGTCTAATCAAGCGAGTACCAATGAGACACGGGAAGGAGAACTTTCGGGCGTACTCACGCCTGAGCAAATGAAAGTTTCAAAGATTGTAATTGCTTGGACATGCGGAGCAAGAGGGCATATCTCAACAGATTGCCCAGGCACAATCAAAACAGGAGTCGCAGGTTCGAGGCCATACCGAGAAATTGAAGAAGTTTCTATTATCGTGGATTTAATACAAGTGTATCGGTTTGAGGATATTCCCTCGGATGAAAGCATATATGAAGAAGAGATCTATTCTCGGACGATGGAAGTGACTCATTTCGAGAATCGAGTGAAGAAGAAATTCTTCAGGACAATCGGGGAGGATATGTCGATTCCTCTCTCACTACGGTTTCTCATAAAACTCTTATGAGAATCATGAAGGAAGATCCAAAGCTTCAAGTCTATGATGGATTTACAATTGGAGCTATGGAAAAAGCATTGGATAAAATTGGGTTTCGTAATAGAAAACACCAAATTATCCACAGGGTAACAACCGGAGAATTTGCTATTTTGATGGAGTTTACCGGTAACCTAATCGAGATGTAGTTGGTCCCTATTAAAGAAATTCAGGAGATCAAAAGCAGAGTTAAAAGAGATGATTTGATGAAAGAAGGGAATAGACCCTACTCGATCACATACAAGATATCCTATGCTCTCTCGAATACAAATCATTCAGAAGTATTCTTGAGAAAGGAACTTATTGAAGTCCCAAGGATTTTCGAGGACTTTGCCAGGGTGGTTTTACCAGAGATTATTGAGTCTCCAACTATCAAGGAGATCGATATGAAAATACAAGATCAACCAGTCTTCAACAAAAGCCGAAGTCTTAGAGTTGAGCCAAGGAGGATGTCTTTCCAACAGACGAGAATGACGAGTAGCGGCCGTTGGGAAGAAAGGAGACCAAGTGCGATTCGAGCGTATCCCGAGATGTTTTCAAAACGGCAGAGAGAGCGAAATGTCGAGAAGGATGGCGAGAAGTTGAAGTAATATTCGACATCACTCAAAAGGACAATATTTTTCCTTGTGATGTTCTATATTATCTCCAACAACCAATAGTTGGACTAGGTGAAATTGAGCTGACTATCACAGGAGTTGCAGGAAAAACCCCAGAACAATTAAGACTGGGAATTGAATTTCTTGAGGATCATAAACCTTGGGAAAGATTACAAGACGGAATGGAGTTCACAGTGTCTAATAAAAGATACATAATCAAATGACCACTAGTCCATTCTTCATATACATTTATATTGGAATGTTATATGCTGAATACAAGGCCGAATATTTTGCCGCCTATATTGATTCAGGTGCCGGAATATGTACTGCAAAGCCGAATGTTTTTCCTAAAGAAATTGGAGAAGATTTACCAGCTATTGCAGGAAGAGATTTCTCTAAAAGGATTCTTATCCTTAACATGGGAATTAAACAAGCAGAAATCATGATCGGAGGCGCGGGCGGTACCCCATGGTACAAAGTGAAGACGCCACCAATCTATTTCCATGATACAGTGCAGATGTTTTGCTAGGAAACAATTTCCTACAAACATTCAAGCAATTCACACAGGAGAATGAGACAAGAAGACTTATTTTCACAACATTATGTGATCATAAGATCATTGTCCAGCGACTGCGGGAAGCATTTTACAGAAAAATGCCTATTAATTTTCGCATCAAGCGTGGTGATGAAGCCAAACTCCGAAATCCAAAAATGGCGGATCGAAGGAAATTTGGTGAAGCCTTATTATCCTATAGACAATTCGGTTCTCGAAAGGATAAGAAGCCTTGGGATTATAACTTGTATTCATTCAGAGTGCAAGGAGAAGAACGAGTTACTCCAGAGGTTATTGCAGAATTAATATTGAGCCTAATGGAGAGTCCGCAGAGTGACGTAACCCTGGAGGAACAAATATCACTCGAGGATATCAAGAAGAAGATCCAAAGGAATTACAATGAAGATCCTTTAGCATGGTGGGACAAGAATGAGCTCAAAGCATCCTTAAAGGTTAAACCAGGAAAGGAGTACGAGTTCGTAAGATTCAAACCAATCCTTATGAACCAGGAGGATCGTGAGGATATGCAGAAGATACTTAAGGAACATCTTGACCTTAAGTTAATTTCACCAGGAGTTTCTCCATACAACAGTCCAGGATTCTTAGTCAGAAACCATGGAGAAATCAAAAGAGGAAAGCCAAGATTTGTTATTAATTACAAAGGGATTAATAACAGTTTGGAGTTTGACGGATATTATATCCCAAGTCGAGAACATCTGGTTAACTGCATCAAAGGTGTCAGGATATTCTCGAAGTTCGATTGCAAGTCTGGATTCTAGCAGATTAAGATGGAGGAAGAAAACAAGAAGTTTATAACTTTCTCTACACCACAGGGACACTATATTTGGAACGTGATGCCGATGGGATTGGCTAACGCACCCCAAATATATCAAAGAAAGATGGATAATCTCTTCAAAGATTATTTTAGTTTCATGTTAGTATATATTGATGACATTCTTATCACATCAAAGAACATGAAGGAGCATCTTAAACATTTGGAGATATTTTCAGATGTTTGTCACAAAGAAGGATTAGTGCTTTCGGAGAAGAAGGCGGTAATCGCAACAAGATAGATTGAATTCCTCGGAATTGAAATCGGAATTATTCTGAGAATCATATTGTGGAAAAGATACGAGGATTTCGGATACACTTTGAAAGACAAGCAACTTGAGTTTTCTTGGAGTTGTTAATTTTCTTTGGGATGTTCATTAACAATCGGCATATTACGGGAAGGTGTTTAGCCCATTACTTAAAAAAGATGCAGTATTCAAATGGGAAGATGAACATCAAGAAGGAATTAAACAACTTAAAGAAGTTTGTAAAAAGCTTCCAAAGCTTGCGATTCCCAAGACGAGGATGAGCTGGTTCTTTACACGGATGCAGTGATGATTGGTGGCGGTTAGTTCTTACTAAGGTCACACCAAACGAGGAAGTGTCATGCAGATATTGCGGTTTATTCACACCAAGTGAAGCAAAGCAGATGGCATATCAACGAGAAATAATTCTTTGCGATCGAGAAAGGCTTTTAAAAATGGCCTCTATTTTTACTAGCTAAAAAGTTTACTTTAAAAATTGATAATTCAAGTGTCGAGGCTTTTAAAAAAAAACAAAATTGAATCAAAACCGAGAAAAGGCTCGATTACTTAGATGGCAA
Organism: Rehmannia glutinosa; assembly: GCA_016081115.2. Classification (NCBI taxonomy): domain Eukaryota; kingdom Viridiplantae; phylum Streptophyta; class Magnoliopsida; order Lamiales; family Orobanchaceae; genus Rehmannia; species Rehmannia glutinosa. The sequence goes on from JABTTQ020003223.1 coordinate 162,701, forward strand.
AATTTGAATGTCAATATTATGATTATGATATTGCCATTATAAAATCTCATGAAAATATTCTTGCGATTTTTTGACACGAGATGGAAAGGCAGCGTTCTTGTGAGGTCCTTAAACGAGTAAGACATCTCGGGAAAACCCGTAGACCCTAGAAGCGAGATTTTGGGGCGTTATGTCTCAATGCGAAGTTGTTGGGACGACTTCAACAGGTGACCGGGAAATCCGTTTCTAGTCAAATACGAGCATGTCGGTTCGCTCAAGGACAATTATTCTTAGACCTGCAGAGGCCTCTCCTCCAGCCGCACCTCTACGATGCAAAAGGGGCGAATAGAGAGCGGGGCTCTAACCCGGAGGTTATGGATTCAAGTACCATAATCACAAGTGTTGCGGGTGATGCATCCCCGAGGGTGTACAAACTTTAACGAATGTTAAAGCTCGGGTGTCCGAGTCTTCAAGTCAACCCAAAGCATCTCGGGGTAAACGAGGAGAGTTGGATCTTAGGCCACGAGACATGCAGACAAATCTAAGGTCCAAATCGACAAAATTAAGATTTCTCCAATGCGGGTATATCAAAGACAATGGGAGAAATTGGTTACAAAAAGAGGTATCAACCCGGAAAAACAATAGTTGATATCTCGAGGCAAGTATCCCGAGTTTGGATGAAACCAGGAAGTCATCCAAATGAAGTTCAAGAATGGTATACTTTTGGAGCTTTAGCTTCAATTTATCTTGTATCACCCGGATTCGAAATTTCAAAATTACCGAAATGGATTGGGAAGCGAGTTTATGAGACTTGGGCCAATAATCCACATTTGGCGAGAGGAGATAATTTGGAGGCGTATTTTATCGGTGCGGCTCGAACCAATGAAGAAATGGCTTTAATGAAGTTTTTCATTTCATCAAGCTAAGAAGACCGGATGGAAATGCCTTAAAATATATCAAAGCGGCTTCACCTAGGAAGAAGGACGATGTTAGTAGGAGCAATTTAGAAAGACGAAGCTTCTACACGGACGAGCATGGGGTCTTTGGGTTTGTCTAATGAGAAATGGACAAAGTCAAATATCCGTTTAAGTTTTTCGAGAATTCAAAGCAAATAGATCTTTCCCTCAATTCAATGACCGGATCAACAACGAGATTCGCGAGAAGATCTTTTCGAGACGAAGAGAAGAATTCTGCGGGAAAACAAGATTCCGACGAGCAAAGAAACTTAGGAAATTCTGTAACATGGCGCATGTTGGCCGTTGGATCGGCCAGGATCATCAAGCATGCCCGAATAGAAGGAACCCGAGTTTGGGAAAGGATTCGACCCAAACCCGACCGACAAGATCATGTTTGGAAAGGACAAGGGCCCGGCTCACAAAGACAAGCGTTATCCTCGGGGACCACGCAAACCAAATTTTAAAAGATTCCCGACAAACATCACATGGTTTGAGTCACACGGAAGAAAAAGAAAAAGCATTTGGCGTTGCAATAATGTGGGATATGACGTAAGCGGTGGCGTCATAGATATCGCAAGATTTGAAGTCCGCCTTTGAAGTCGGACTTACCTCTATAAAATGCGGGAGTGAAGGAAGGCGAGGACATCGAACATTTTCCTTAGTTTTCTTATAATAAAGTCGAGAGAAAAATTTGTAATATTTTGAGTGTTTTAGTTTTCAAGTTTTTATGTGTTTTTAGTGCAAGCCTCATACATGAGAGGCTAAACAAGTATTCTGCTCCCAAAATGAGATTACTAATGTAATAAATATTTCAATAAGTTCTTAATAAAAAGGGGCTTTCTGCTTCAACGTGTCTTCATAATGTTCTATTAATTTATCCCGTTTAAAGATTACTTATACGCCTGGAGTAGGAAAGCGAGCGAAGGGTCATCTTTGGCGATTCTTTGAAGGAGTCGGATAACTTACGGATCATCTTCCCGAGGTGAGGTTGAGCAGGTGAGGAGTTGTTTGTCAAACGATCCGGGGCGATAATTTTCCGGCCAGGTGGTGTTGCGAGCCATCTCACCCGATCTTTGTTTCGGTCAAAGAAGGTATGAATTTTAAGGGATATTTTAATTTTACGGAAGCATGTTGGGCACGATATGGTCGTAATGGACTATATCCATTTATATTAATAAACTTAGGCAAATTGAAGTATGTATACATGTTAGTAAAAATTTTCGTAAGTATGCCCTGTTAAGTTTATAAGCCGAAACCTGGCATGATACATTCAAAACCTCGAATAGATCGGATCTAAGTAGGTGTAACAATGTCACGAACAAAACAGGTGTCAGAAAAAGAAAGCTTTTACAATATGGTATACATTGAAAAATAGGGTAATTTGGGACTTGCATGGCAAACTTTATAAATTGTTGGACTATTTATGTATATCTCTAAAACTGTAGGACTACTAGTGCAACATCTGAGAACAGTGGGATGATAAAAGCAAAGTACGGGACTAATAGTGCAATAGGTCTAATCCTGTGGGACTGAGGGTGTAATCGTTTCGGAGGAAAAAATAAGTTAGGCTCCTCGATTAATTAAAGAAAAAAAAACAAATTGAATGCAATGTTTTTCCCCATTTGGACAATCCTCACGTGTCATGTTTTGGTTTGTATTTTTCCTAGTTAATTAAATACGAAGACGGAAAAATTCGACATTTAATAAGTACGAGTATATTATGAAATTAATTAAAAGTTACAGTGAAAATATTACCAAAAATATGAAATAATTAATATACGATTACAAATATAAATAATTATTCGAAAGTAAAAATACGGCTTGTTCTAACATTATTTTTGCCCAAATTGTATTTATACTTATGACTATCTTATATATAAATAATTTAAGGTACTTTATATTAATTAATTTATAATTATAACATAAATTAAAAATATTTTTTAATAACTAGTTTAGTTTTATGTGAACTGTATATATTGATCCTTATATTTGGATGATATAAAAATTAACATGTAGTATTTTTTATTATATTAACTTATCGAACACACTTTAACGAGAAAATTATGAATCACATAGAAATAAATGAGACTATGTAACTACTCAGGATTACTATTTATCTATATATGATCTTATAATTTGATTTGATTTTTCATTCAACAACAGATTGTATATGAAAAATCCAAGTTAAATCAATTCAAATCCTATATGATCAAATATATATTTGACCCACTTAAATGTCTCTACATTGACAATCGGATTAGACTGTTATATTCATAATATTTTAGGCCGCATTATTGATGTTTTATTTAAATATCACAAAGCTTAATTAATTTTATCACATATTTAATTTTAGTTTATTATCTATAATCTTATCCTCTTGTATAGAATACTTATACACTAAAATTGTGATTTAGGGATTTTTTGTGATGTTAATCAAATTGCATACACATGTGTTCGAAATTAGATGTAGTTTTATTAAATAAAAAATAAAATATAATTACTTTAAAGGCACTATCCCAACAAATTTAAATTTTCATTCGAAAGTTGGTTGAGGTTGTATTAATTAATTATAAAAATGGTATTGAATTGAAATGAAGTTTTAATTTGGGAAGGTGATTAGATTTTCTCATGGGTCATGGGTAATGGCTAGCTGTAAATAGATATTTTCAACTATATGAAGAGTAATTTTATGACTTCTAAGAACAAATATTTTAAATTTTACTTAGTTTAGCTATAAATATTTTATTAATACATACCATTGTCTCAACAACCTCTACTCATTCTAAAAAAAGAAAAAACAACATCTACTCTATTTTTGCTGTAGGTTAAGAAATTGAGGTGTGATTGCTTATTCTTTTTTTCTATTATTTTTCTGTGTTGGGAATAAATTTGACTTTTCCCAAATTTATTATTTTATTATTTTACATACTATTTAATTCCGAAATATTTAATTAGTTTTTTGGTGTTATAATTATTATTGGTCCACGTATATAATTATTCAGCCCACGCAGTCTGTACCACCCCACGTGACCCATATTATTACACAAAGCCCATACAGTCCATCAAGTTCTCGTACGAAGAATTTACCAGCTCCAGAGAAAAATTTGACTAACTTATCAGAAACCTTTGATTTGGAGTGATCTGCGCTTTTTAATAGTATCAATTTGAATAGAGAATATTGAGAAAAAATATTTTGAAAAAAGTAAGAATGAATTGAGAGAGAGAGAGAGAGAGAGTGTGTTAGAGTATAACTATGACAATTTATATGATATTTTTTGTCACGCCCCAAACGTGACGCGACACCGATCAATCACTTAAACGAGAAATAAATCAACAGTCTAAACCAAAGATACCAAACTCCAAGTGAAATAGAGTCTAATGCGCGGAATTAAAATAAACACGAGTCTGATTACAATCTTAAAGTCGGCGGTATCCGAATACAACCCAAAAGATTATCGAATTAACTTACGGTCAAACAAAAATAAATGAAGAGTCCAACAACAAATAAAAGTAAAAGGAATTGTCGCTCCACATCACGGATAGGGATTCAATGCGGTAGGTTCGATGTCTTCAACGAACTCTTCATCTAAAGGTTAGAAAACGAGGAGGGAATGAGACAGAAATCTCAGTGGATGGGGTGATCGTGTGCAAGTGTGGCGATATAAATAGTTAATGCGAGAAATTTAGTGTATGAAAACGCGTGAGAGATGATGCATGGTTTCACACACAGTCCACAAGCGTCGTGATAAATATATTAAGTAACATACTTATATAGTTTAAGAAAATAGTTCGTAGTCACGCTGAGGCACTATGGTTCAAGCAGACAGGGGAGGATTGCGTCACGGATTTGTAACGCCAATCCTATGCAAGACAAGTAGCGGTTTGCGTCACGGTTTGTAGCGCCAACCTATGCAATACAAGTAAGCGGTTGCGTGCGGATTTGTAGCGCCAACCAAGCGGGTCCGATTAACTCCGGAATCGTGTGGATCGGAGACAGCGATTCCTTCGTTCTTCCTTGTAACTCCCGAGCAAGATGGTCCAAGACTGTCACCTTATCGCTCGTAGGCAAAGACAAAATCCACGGTGGAGCTAGCAAGGCTCGGATTTGTCATAATCATGATTATACCTCAAGTACTACGACCCGATTTCCCTTGGACAAACTCCGTCCCTCGGTTGCGGGATTAGGGCGATGGGGTAGGAAGAGTGGAATAGCGGCCGAGCTGCCGGTTCCATCCCGGCGTATCCATTCCGATGTGAGCTCGACACACCAAGTTGACTCAGCGGAGGAAAGTAAACACAAGTTCATGTAGTCAACCAGCAAATGAGTATTATTGATTAGAAACGGTTCATGAAAAGTTCTCAAAAATTTGCACAAAATAGTTATGGCGTTGGTGGAGTTATCGGGATGAAGATAATTATCGGGAGGATAAGTAGTCTTCGATATCTTAAGTATTAGGAGGAACATAAGTCCCGTTATAGATTGAAATCACGAGACGAGGGAGTCGCCCGCGATCGGTATTAATCAGTCAAAAACGATACGATAAGTCAAGGATTTTTAAGAAAAATAAAATATTTTAATTAAATATTGAAGTAAGAGAGTCCAGGGCTGTTTCTTTAAAAGAAAATAATTTGAGTTAGGTCCTTATAAAAAAATAAAATTTACAATTAGCCCGTTTTGTCAAAACCAATACTTTTGGGGTTAAAAGTTAAATAATTAAATGTCCCGACCTTGAACAATTATGAGGTCAGTTCCTAAATTCTCTAAATTGTTCAGAGATTCAGGTTTTTAAAGTTTTGAGGTCGAGTTTTTATAAAATTCTCACATTGGCCCCAAATTTGTTAAAATTGTCATTCCGGGCCCTAAGTTTAAAATAATCGGAACTCACAAACCGGAAGGGCTTCTAATGTGATTCCAGTTGGGAAATGTCACTAAAGTTAGTGGGATATTGGGACAAAAACAGTTTTAAAACGTCATAAGTATAGGTCCCTTAACTTTTGAAAATCTCATTTTTGTCCCATTTTGAAATAATTGCCTTTAAGGCTTTTAGGGGTCCAATTGTTATGAAATTTGAACCTTGGGTCCAAAATATAATTATGTTATAGGTAAATTAGTATTTCCAGGTACATGGGCTGTATAAGTCCTGGAAATTTCATTTGGGTCCTCAAGTTTAATCTTTTACTATTTGGTCCCTCAAGTTTTATAAAATTACTTTCCAAGCTCTAAACACTTGGATTTTTGGAATACACTTAAAATATGTTATTTCCAGTCCCTTAAGAGTTAAAATTTCAAATTTTAAAATTAGGGTCTGGTACAGTTTCGAAATTTGCAAAATAGCCCTTAAACTTCTCAAATTTTGCAATCTAGTCCTTGGGCTTTTAAAGGTTGATTTTAATTATCTAAAAACTCTTAAAACTTTATTAAAATGTCAAAACATCATTTTTGAACCTGAGTACAGTCCCAAAAATCGAAAATTACAGAGAGGTCCCTTAAGTTTTATTTTCTTGCAATTAAGTCCACCAACTTTCCATTTTTGCATTTTAATTCCAAAAATCGAAATTTAATCAATTATCCTCGACTTGTCTAGGTTATAGGCCATACAAAACATAGATTTCAAGAGTCATAAACATACATATCCATCTCAAACAAGAATTTATCAAATATGACAATAAAGTGTACATGTATGTCCTAATTTTCGATAAATCGCATTTTGAGCAACACTTGAGAAATTTTTCAACTTGATACAAGAAAATAGCATGCAATACATAATATATATCTCAAATGCTCAATAACAAAATACTACATGCATTTTTATGAATTAAAACACCTAGAAGTTGAAAGGATTTTTCCACCCACCTTAAAGATCGGTTTGTTGGTGAAAATGGGATAAATCTCTCTCGGTGAAGGAATGACTTAGGTCAGCCCCTAAGTCAAGGAATATCAAAAAAAATATATGGAATTACCAAAATACCCTTAGGGGGACGGCATTGGTGTAATTTTTTGGTGTAGAAATATCTCTCAACTCTTGTACATGTACACCTTGTGTAATCCTCTTGTGTATTTATACACCATTAATTCAAACCTACATCTTAAATTAATCCCACCATTTCAATCATCCAATTGGTCAAACAAGACCAAATTAAAAATTTCCCCTAAGCTTAGCATTTTGGCCCATTGTCCCTAATAAAGATACCTAAATATTACTTTCTTCCCCAATTCCCTCAATTATTACTCTAACTTATCATTTAATCAAAACAAAACAAAATTTTTATTCTTCCCATTTCATTTCACCAACACCAAATTTCTTCTAAGTCTTGAAATTCCTCTTACCTCTCTCTAAAAATCCTCCTACATCTCTCTACCTATTCTTCATCTTCTTCACTAACACTTAACCAAAACTTCAAGAATTTATCTCCCATTTTCTTCAAAAATTCGAACCATATACACTACACAAGGTAAGAAATTTTCTTCTTCAATCTATTCTTATACCTTCTAGCTCTCACCTCTTTCACCTTCTAATTTAAGTTTGATTTTTGAATTTGAGGTATACCTAGAAGACCTTTGAAGAAGTTAAGAGACTAGTCATCTTGAAGAAAAATTGTGAAGAAGTTGGACTATAAGGTAAGAAATGGAATTTTTAGTACACTTTCTTCTTCTCTTTCTATTTTCCAAATTTTTACACTCCATTTTCATTTTTGGAGTTTTAGGGGCTGACCTTGGTGGTTGACATTAAGGGTGACCAAAACCTTATACTTGGAAGCCATTACTAGTCACATTTTACTAGAAAGTTTGAGTAAATGAATAGAGTATTAAGTGTTATAATTTATAAAGTGTAATTATGCCAATCAAACTCTACCTTGTTTTACAAGGAAAAGGGCAACGACCTCCCAAAAGTCCACATATATATGCTTAAAACAGTAAAACTAAATGTTGATGAGTAATTACTATCATTATTATTGTTATAAATTATAATAATATTAAAGAAGGCAGCGCAGCTAATCTTGACCAGCTCTAGTCTACATTGGTTTATGGTTTTAATTGAGACCTTAATAAACAAAGAATTGAATTCTGACCAAATCTTGCGTGGGCCCTTTCTATCTTTATTTTCGTTGCGACTGAAAACTTTGGAAAAATATAGGAGTTGGGAGTGTGACATTAGACAAATTGCAATTCTATTTATCTAATTCCAAAAATGAAAGGGTAAATTGACTTGCTATGTGTGTCTAAGTCCATTTTCTGCCACCTAACCATTGCAGAGTTTTTAAACCAAAGACAAGAAAATAAATTCTTAGAAAATGACCTTTTGAAGTTATGTCAAAGTCTAAGTCATCATAACAAGTACAATAATTGATTAATAATAATAATAATAATGGTCTAGTTTCTTACCCATGTACAATATTCTTTTATGAAATTATCACTACTAATTTGCTACCTGTTTAATTAATTTCCTTTATACTTTAATTTGTTTGGTACAAAGAATTTGGTGAGGAAAAAAAGGATAAAAAGACATTGCTAGAGATTAGTTTATGTCCTATAAGGCTATATATTAGCTTTTCCTTTTTTTTTTTTTTAAAAAGCTTTCTAAACTATATAAGTTTTCGAGCACAGGATTTTAGCAAATATAGATGTCAGTTTAATGATGGATCATAATTAATTAAAGACCGTTAAATTATGTTAAAATGATCAATATGAATTATGGACCAAAGTTTCTTTAAGACGGGCTATATTGCTCATACTAAGCTCTACAACGCCTTAAATGGTCTAGATATCATACTATATATAGGATACCACTCTCTCAATTACCCATTTCACTATTTGAACTTTGAAGGGCTTTTTGACAAAATGGGGCAAATGCCACAAAAAGATTGTACAAATAAGGTAGACTATAAACTTGTTGTATTTTTAGTGCAAACGCAACGTCATATACTTGCATTTAGGCTTGATTTATGCTTCAAAATTAATGTGTTAACTTCTATATACGCGACAATCAATTGTACGGTTGAATAGGAGAAAAGACATTGTTTTAAAATAAAATATCCGCTAATCAGAAGAATACCACACAGAAAGAGGAGTTGAGTGCACATATGGAGTCAACACTTGAAGACATGGAAGTGACCTAATAATTCAGTTAGAGCTAAGCAAAAAGTGAACAAGGATATGTATAAATACGAGAACTTTTTTTAATAAGTTGGAAGTAGTGGTTGGAGGGAAGGAGATAAATTTTAAAGAAACTAAAAGATGCATTGTTTGAATCTTGATCAACACTCTTACAAATGGTGATCGATATCACTTGAGCTACAAACTCGTGGTGTATTAATACGAGAACTTGAATTCCTTCATGTTTTGTTGCTTTGGCAGTTTGGTGATCGACTACTCTAATATGTAGCTTTTGATAAAATTAACCAGTGACATTATACCATTTTTAAGTAAAATAATTTTCTACGAGTCGTTATTCCATAATTTTAGGATAGACTGTGTTATTTGGATGATTGTTAAGATAAAAATTCAAATAAGTGTAGAATTCAAAGTTTCAAGTGTTGCAAATTGCAATACATCGTGTTTGGCCAACCATTTTTTTCCCAATAAGATACCTTGTAAAGTCTTTGAGAATTTATAGAAAGATTATAGCAATACATACTAAAAATATGATCAGAATTTATAAGAATACATTCATATTACATTTTGAAAATTCTATTGTAATTCTCAATTATATCATGTATTAAGTATAACATGTACATGATATATATAAATATTTTGTTATTTCAAAGTATGGGTTACAACGGGAAAGCCTTCACAATGGCTCAATTACAAACTGGAAATGAACTATTCTATTACAAACAGAAACAGGAACTGAACTGTAAGCCGAGTCGAGATACTATCTCTAACCGCAAGACAATTACGTCCCGGCTAGTGCTCATGGTTTGACGTATTGCCTCCAAAGATAAAACGGCCGTCTTACGTGTAGTAGCACCACTAACACGAAGCACCTTGAGCGAAAAAGTGTTGAAAGGTAGTTCTTTGGACTTTTTGTGCGAATGCGAGAAATATGGCTTTGTGTATGAATATTTCTTTGTGTACTCAAGCGCAATGCACTTGAAATGAATTTATAGACAACCACACTGCGAGGAGATAACAAAAAGTAGTGGGCATTAATCCAATTGTAACATCCCATATGTTACACCCACTCCATAATGACAAGTAGTGGGCTCTCTTGGGATGACCACTTGTTTGGAGTTACTAACTCCAACAGTCACACGAATCTGGACACCTACAATGTCCAGATTCATTGGGCTCCAACAGTCCAACAGTCACTCGAATCTGGGCCAAGCCCATTTTCGAGTGGCAAAATTTTAGTGGGCCTGGACCCAGGCCTAATAGTGCCAGGCCAGGCTCAGGCCCAGGCCGGGCCGGGCGGGCAGGCGCGCGCGCGCGTGTGGCTCACTTGTGATCATCCGCTTGTGTTATAGTTTATACAACATATAACACCTTCTAGTAAATAAACTAAGATAAACAATGATTTGTATTCCATGTGGGATAAGGCAAAAGCCTTTCATCTCCCTTTACAAAATCTTTACATAGTGCCCATTTATGTGGCTATCTTCGTGTATTAATTTCTCACTCACCGAAATTTGGTTTTGAGAAATAAAAAATACTATGAACATCTACTCGGACGTAGATTAATAATATATAATTTAATTCCTCCAGAATTGAATATTTAGCCACCGAAAAATTGGTCAAAGTCGGGTCGACACCCACTTTATCAAAACCAAAATTTCCAACAATCCCCCACATGAGTGGAAATTAATGTATGCATGAATGCTTATGGCTTTGAACCTTCCGTAGTCAATACCATCGGGTACACTGGCGGCTTAGTGGACGCAATGCCTTGAACTATTCCTCCACGGTGTATACCGAGTCAACAGTATTAACACAATAAGGTCTCAACACCTTCTGTTCTCACGTTTTGTGTCCGTTTCGGCCATGGACACCACTTTGGATTCATAAGTATTACTTTGAAGCGACCCGCACTTCTCACTTATATAGGTGATCTCCTATTCGAGTATCCTGTCATACTCAACCTCAACGAGGTGTAGGAATCATTAAAAGTCAAATGACTTAGCCTCACCACAAGTTTGCAGGTGTTTCAACACTTGGTATTGCTTTCTAGGGATAGGTTATAACATTGTCTCCAAGTGTTACAACATAACCTTCATAGTTTAGTTTTCTCATTGAACCAAGTTCTTGGGATCTCCAGTCATCATGGTTGGGTTACCACTATGATAGTTATTTTTACTTTGTGGACTTCAAGCCTATTCCCTCTAGCAATTTACCCAATTGATCTCGATTCAGTCCTTTCGTCAAAGGATTTGCCAAATTGTCTTTTGACTTTACGTAGTCAATTGGCATCACACAATTTAAGATCAATTGTCTAACGGTATTATGTCTTCGACGAATATGTCTAGACTTACCGTTATGCATATTGCTCTGTGCCCTTCCAATAGCCGCTTGGCTATCACAGTGAATCATTACAGAAGGCACAGGCTTCCTCCAACATGGAATGTCTTCCAGAAAGTTTCGAAGCCACTCTGCTTCTTCACCAGCTTTATCCAAAGCTATAAACTCAGATTCCATGGTGGACCGAGCTATACATGTTTTTTTCGTGGACTTCCACGATACTGCACCACTTCCAATGGTGAATATGTATCCAATAGTTGAATAAGAATCTTTCGAATCTGAAATCCAACTAGCATCACTATATCCTTCAAGTACAAGCTGGATATCTTGAGTAGTATAGCCTATAATCCAAGGTATACTTCAAGTATTTTAACACCCTGGTTAACGCTTTCCAATGCTCCTGGCTTGGATTGCTCGTGAACCTACTCAACATATTTATAGGGTAGGCCAAGTCCGGGCGTGTACAATTTGTGATGTACATCGTCGCCTATTATACGTGAGTATTCCATCGAGCCTTTGGTTCGCTTTATTAGAAACGATTTATACTTAAATCAATGGGCGTCTTTGACGGTGAATCTGTCAAAAGCATTGAATTTCTTGAGCACTTTCTCCACATAGTGGGATTGTGATAAGATAATTCCATCGGGAGTTCTGGTTTTTGATTTTTATCCCAAGGATTACATCGTAGTCCCTATATCCTTCATGTCAAAGTTCCTCTTTAACATTCTTTTAGTCTCCATGATAGTATCATGACTCGCCCATGATTAACAAATCGTCTACGTATAGACAAACTATGACAAATGCTTGATGTCCCTTTGACATATACGCATTTATCACACTCGTTGATTTTAAATCCATTTGACAACATCGTATTGTCAAACTTAAGATGCCATTGTTTTGGAGCTTGTTTGGTCCGTACAAGGATCTTATTAACTTGCACACCTTCTTTTCTTGGCCGGGTGCAACAAACCCTTCAGGTTGTTCCATGTGTAGATTTCAAAGATCTATCTCTCCATTCGTAAACGCCGTCTTGGCATCCATCGATGAATCTCTAGATTGTGCAAGGCGTGTCGCGAGAAGCACTCGAATAGACGCAATCCTCATTACTGGAGAATAGGTATCAAAGAAGTCATATCCTTCTTTTTGTTTAAAGCCTTTGGCTACAGGCCGTGCTTTATACTTATCAATAGTTCCATCTGTTTTATACTTCTTCTTTATGATCCACTTACATCCTAAAGGTTTATGACCAGCAGGGAGATCAACTAACTCCCAAGTATGGTTCTGCAGAATGGACTCGATTTCACTATTGATAGCTTCTTGCCAGAGCGGAGCATCTGGACTACTTAGAGCCTCTTTAATCGAGTTTGCCTCACCATCTAACATAAATGTTATGTAATCTGGCCCAAAAGACTTAGCCGTCTTAGACCTCTTACTGCGTCTCGGTTCTTCACTAATTGGTGATGAACCACTTGCAGTTTCGTGAGTTCTTTTATTAGTACTCACTTCTAACTTTTCTCTACAAGGGTAGACATCCTCAAAGAATACATTATTCCTTGATTCGATTATGGTACCTTCAGTCATTTTTCGGATTTTCTGACTTATGTATCATAAACCTATATGTACTACTTTGGTATGATATCCCACAAAGACACAATCAATTATCTTTGGTCCAATTTTAACTTGTTTTGGTTCAGGTATTGCTACCTTAGCCAAACACCCCCATACTTTAAGGTATTTATAAGAAGGCTTACGATTTTTCCACAATTCGTAAGGTGTCTTATCTTTCCCTTTAAGTGGTATTTTATTCAATATGTGGTTGGCTGTTAAAACAGCTTCCACCCACATATTCTGAGGTAATCCGGAACTTATCAACATGTCATTCATCATCTCTTTTAAAGTTCGATTTTTACGTTCAGCAACACCGTTAGACTGTGGTGAATATGGTGTTGTTGTTTGATGAATTATGCCCGACTGGGTATATAGTTCTTCAAATGGTGCAACATATTCGCCACCTCTATCACTCCGAATTATTTTAATCCGGCTGCCAAGTTGATTTTCAACTTCATTTTTATAATTCTTAAAAGCTTCTAATGCTTCATCTTTGCTTCTTAACAAGTATAAGTAGCAAAACCTTGTGCAATCATCAATAAATGTGATGAAATATTTTTTACCACCTTTAGTTTGCATAATTTTTAGATCACACACATCAGTGTGTATCAACTCTAAAGGTGAAGTGCTCCTTTCAACCGAATGAAACGGTAATTTAGCCATTTTAGCTTCAACACAAACTTCACATATTCTTTGTGAGTTTACTTGAAGTGAATTAATTGATTCTAAACTTACCAATCTTTTTATAGCATTGATTTACATGTCCTAATCTAATATGCCATAAATTAGAGCACTCAAAATATAAATGGAAGAAGATTCATTCTTATTCTTATTCGCCAAACGGCGTACAAATCATTACATTCATTTTAAACGAGTCCTTTGTCTAGATAACCCCAACCAAGGAACTGTCCAAATTTGCTAAGTACAAACTTTCCAGGACTCAAAACTAGTCTAAACCCATGGTTGACAAAGAACGAACCGAAACTAGATTTTTGCGGATGTCCGGGACATACAAAGACATCCGCCGCCTTCAACTTCTTTCCCGAAGTAAGCTTTAGCACCACCATTTCAACGCCAGCAACATCAGAAGAAGCGTGATTCCCCATATGGAGCTTCCTTCCGGTCAATGGGATGCAAAAAGAGAATGCATCCTGATCAGAACAGACATGGCAAGTGGCACCGGTATCCACAAACCATTCTTTCGGGTTATCCACCAAATTGGCTTCAAACACCACCGCCGACATGTCAACATCGTCGCTCCCTTTCTTCAACCACATTAGCATTGGGTGCGGTTTTGTTTTCTTTTTCTTTGGTTGATGACGATCCTTTTTGCCACATGGTTCGGTTTGCCACAGTTGTAGCAAACTCCCTGGAATTTTCCAACTGCCGGTTTCTTGCCTTTATCGTTAGGCCTTTTCTTCGAATTACTTGACGAGCCGTGCTCCATCAAGTTGGCTTTTGACTCCATAGGGACAAGCTTGGACTTAGAGTCAATCCTCGCATTGTCTTCCTCAATTCCAGAGTTTGACAATCAAATCCTCTAATCCCATCTCATTTCGCTTATGTTTGAGATAATTCTTGAAATCCCTCCAACTTGGGGGCAATTTCTCAATCAAGGCGGCCACTTGGAATGCTTTCGGTAAAGCCATTCTCTCGGCAGAGATTTCATGTAGAATCAACTGGAACTTCGAACTTGTTCCATCACGGTTTTAGAATCAACCATCACAAAATCCAAGAACTTACCGACAACAAATTTCTTTGTGCGGCATCCTCGATTTTGTCTTCTTCTCCAAAGAATCCCACAATTCTTTGGAGGATTTCAAAGACAATGACACTTTGTAAAGTGCATCAATAAGTCCGTTTAGGACATAGTTCTGACAGGGAAATCACTCGGCCCCATTTTTTCAAAGATTCGTTTCGTTTCGATAACAACGGGAGAGCGTCCTCGGTCGGATACTTCGCGGACTTAGGGTAGTCGGGTAAAACAACATTTTTGCTGCCACCTCTTGAAGTCGAAACCCATGAATTTTTCGGGTTTTCGGCAGCGGGGAGGGATGATCGGGGTTCGCTGAGCTTGCGCTTTGTGAAGTTCGATAATTGTCTTGCGATTGTTATTTCAAAGTATGGGTTACAACGGGAAAGCCTTCACAATGACTCAATTACAAACTGGAAACGAACTATTCTATTACAAACAGAAACAGGAATTGAACTGTAAGCCGAGTCGAGATACTATCTCTATCCGCAAGACAATTACGTCCCGGCTACTGCTCACGGTTTGACGTATTGCCTCCAAAGATAAAACGGCTTCGTCTTCTGTGTAGTAGCACCACTAACACAGAAGCACCTTAGAACGAAAAAGTGTTGAAGACTAGTTCTTTGGACTTTTTTGTGCGAATGCAGAAATATGGCTTTGTGTATGAATATTTGCTGTGTACTCAACTGCAATGCACTGAAATGAATTTATAGACAACCACACCTGCAGGAGATAACAAAAAGTAGTGGGCATTAATCCAATTGTAACATCCCAGATGTTACACCCCACTACTCCATAAAGACACAAGTAGTGGGCTTTCTTGGATGACCACTGTTTGGAGTTACTAACTCCACGATCTGCACGAATCCGGACACCTACAATGTCCAGATTCATTGAGCTCCTTGATCCAACAGATCACTTAGTGGACTGGACCCGGGCCCAATAGGGCCCGACCCCAAGACCCAAGCTTGACCCAGGCCCAGCCGGACGGTAAGCGGGCGCGCGCGTGTGGCCCACTTGTGTTATAGTTTATACAACATATAACACCTTCTAGTAAATAAACTAGGATAAATAATGATTTATATTCCATGTGGGATAAAGCAAAAGTCTTTCATCTCCTTTACATAATCTTTACATAATGCTCATTTATGTGGCTACCTTCGTGTATTAATTTCTCACTCACCGAATTTGGTTTTGAGAAATAAAAAATACTACGAACATCTACTCGGAACGTAGATTAATAATATATAATTTAATTCCTCCAGAATTAAATATTTAGCCACCAAAAAATTGATCAAAGTTGGATCGACACCCACTTTATCAAAACCAAAATTTCCAACATATTTTTCTTTATATATATATATATATATGAATTAACCATAAACCACCATAAGAAATTTTCGAAATAGCGACTATTTTAGATACGGATTAGTGATGGATCAACAAAACAATTACATAACAAATGTTGTTAAATAAATAACAACAAAATTACCACGGACTATCAACGGGGTTTATGATACATATCGCTAATTTGTCTTTAATTTCCGTTGGTAATCCATCTTTAATAATTTGCATTCAATTATTAAAGACGGTTAGCGAGGGATTATTTGGCAATGGAAATATCAGATCGTTACTTTTAAAATTTTGACAAATTTAGACGACTTTTATTCATTTTTTGAGAATCAAATGAATTTCATTCATTTATCGGAAAAACTTATAATCGACTTATATCGAGTGAAAAAAGTTGTGAAGCCCTACATGATCATATACTTATACATATCTACAACAAATTTTTTAAACCTAAACAGATCAAGTCAATTCGTAGAGTCAGAACGTCGCAATGGATGTACTGGACAAAACACGTACCAAAGAAATTGATCTCAATTTTATCACGTATTCTAGGGTAATAGCTCATTTGATCTTCTGAACAAAATCCCACAAATGGGACAAACTTATTAACTGAGAAAAACCACATATCCGGAACGAACACAAGCCACCTATTTCGGACAAATGAAAGCCATCTATTATGCAGCAACTTGCAAATTTCCTAATTTGACTATATATATACACACACACGATCCTTGATCCTTTTCTTATTTCTCTTCTTTAAAAAGAAACAAATAAAATTAAAAAGAATGAAGCTCTCCCGTCACAACACATTCTCATATATATATATATATATATATATATATATTGTGATAGTTTCCTGTTAGATGGACTAACAGTTAGATGGAAATAACCTAATGGATATACTGACCCGCGAACCCATCGACCAAGCCCCAACTTAGCCTCAGTGACCCAACCCCAACGACTCAACATAATCTCTAATACTTTTTCAGGGGAACTACTAATACGTTTTACGAGACAAGCAATTCTTTTGATAAAAAAACTACTACTTTTTAGGGGCATTATTAAATATTTTCTTGTGAACTATATACTAATATTTTTCAACGCTCTTTGTAATACTATTTCATTGTCCAATATTACAAAACTAATATTTTTAGTCAACTATAAACTAATACGTTGCAGATAAGCTGCTAATCTTTGGTAATTGAATATTACAAAAATGTCATTGCAAATACTACAAATCCGTCTAATGGATTTGGCCAATTTAAACTGTGTGACAAGATTTTTTTTATTTATGTAATGCATATACTTCCTTTTCCTAAGCTATTTGGGACAACCGATCATTTTGTATGCAAAACAAGAAGTACTATACATGTTTTCAGACAAGAAAGTAAAGCATATAATATTTCTGGACCTTGGTTTGGTAATCCTAACAACGTCAAAAAAGGGTAATCCTAAGTACGTACTAGGTAAACCCGGACCCTTCTTTCCGAGTCATGGCACCCCCACCTAACCAGACATTTCCCTTTCAGAACTTTCGTATACATATCACATGATACACAACTACACAAGACAGAGAAGAGAGGGACAGAGGTAACTTGTTCACTGTTTGGCAGCACATATTAGCAGACGTTCAGCTACCAATAAGACAAAATATCCAATTTCCTCATATCTTTTGATTAATCTTCTACCGCGTTGAAAATTGAAGCCTTCTCAGCGACAATCCAAACGGTTGGACAAAAAAATTGGAAATATTATGTAAAAGCTGAAGCTGATGGTACTATCATAATTTTTACAGGTGAGATGCAACTACAAGCATTTATTAACTTCATCTCCCTTTAATTTGTTATGCATTAAATTCACAGCTTATATTTGATTAATTCGTAAATTCTCACACATATACGTACATAAACACAAATTGTTCACTTCTCTGTTATGTCTTGCTGCTTTTCTCAATCTGAGATTTTTATTTTATTTTTTTTGTGTTTAATCTTTAGTCAATTGGGTTTAATTGAAGTTCAATTTCATTTTAATAGTTCTATTTGCCTATCTGCTTGGTTTTAAAGTGTATGTATATGTTTGATTTATAGTATCATTACTGTATTCAGCAGATTTTATGTGGCAGGCCTGGAGGAAATTGATTAATCTTGAAAAGCTTCTGTTTAAAGGGAAGAAAATGAAGTGTTTCTATCATTTTAGAGATAAAAGTAGAACTAGGGTACAAAAATCAGCACCAGTTTTGAAAAACCAGAAAAAATCATATATACCAGAAACTGAGAGGGCAACCAGGTCTTCTGGTCCGGCTACTGCGCCGCGCACAATGCCTGAAATATATGAAGAGAAAGCTCATAATTTGAGAGTTTTTACGTTTGCCGAGCTTAGACAAGCAACTAATAACTTCAATAGATTACTTAAGATTGGTGAAGGTGGTTTTGGATGTGTATATAAAGGAAACATCAAGCCTGTTGATGGAAAAGGTGAACCCTTTGTAGCTGCTATCAAAAAACTCAATAAAGATGGCTCTCAGGTATGGTCATGTTTATAATTCTTTTCCGTTTCCATACGCTTCAACTTGTTAGTTTTCGTTTTGTTTTGTGCCTAAGTAGAGTTTTGTAGGATTTGTTTGGTCGAATTCAATGCTCTTTCTGTTCTGTTGTCTTCCCATGTATGGCTGTGTATATGATTTTGTATGTTTTTATTCCTGCAGCAGTGAATGATTTTCTGTATGAGTAGATAAAAATTTAAGGATAATTACAAAAACTCCCCTAGGGTTGTGGGCTACTTACAAAAAAAAATCCAGAGATGCTTCAAAATTATTAAAAAAAAAACCTCAGGTTTGATTATGTCTTAAATTTTTATAAATATCAGGGGTTTTTGAAATGTTTTTGCTTATTAAGGGTAAAATTCGTAAGATTGAATCAAACTTCAATATGTTTTCTTCAATTTTCAAAAACCTATGGTTTTTTTTTTTGGTAATTAGCCGATGCTCAGGGGGATTTTTGTAATTATCCCTAAAATTTAAAACTAATATCCTCCTAGGATGAATCTTCTTGCCGTTAGCTCAGGAATTCTTTAAGGTGTTTATTATTAAGGTTTTCTTACATGATCCACTGGATTTGCATTTCCGATAGAATATATATGGTTTCAATAATAGTTGTACAAGCAGTAACAAGCTGAGGTTCAATGTGGTTTAGGCATGCGTCACTGGAAGCAAGCAAGAAAATAACTTTCGAACCAGAATATGTGAATAAACAATAAATGGCGTGCCAGTAAAATGAAGAAAAAGAATGACTATGAACACACTAAATTAGATTAAGAAGGTACATTTTTTCAGTCTAAAGTTGCCTGCTTTTGTGAAACAAAGGGCTACAACAGTTTACTAATTTATCCAATCTCTCTAATTTACATGTTACTCTGTATTGTTCTTAAGGAGTTGAATTTTCTTATGGCAATCCAGAATTAATATGGTATGATTTAGTGTTTGAATAAAAACACTGTTCCTCAAACTATGTGAATTTTTTTCTTTAACAACATCAGGGTCATAAACAATGGGTAGCAGAAGTGCAGTTTCTAGGTGTTGTGGACCATCCGAATCTCGTCAAACTTATAGGATACTGTGCTATGGATGGAGAGAGAGGTATACAGAGGCTACTCGTGTATGAATACATGCCAAACAAAAGCCTGGAAGATCATCTTTTCAACAGGGCTCTCCCGACTCTATCATGGGACCGAAGACTGCAAATAATGCTCGGGGCATCTCAGGGATTGGCTTATCTGCACGAAGAATTAGAAATCCAGGTTTTACCTTTTACTTTTTCCATTTTTCATTAGCTGCATAGCTTGCAATATTTCCAAATGACTTGCATTTAATGGCAGATTAGGTCATATGAGAAGCAGAGTCCAGGCAAGCTTTAGTCGGTTAAAATGAGTATATGCATCAATCTTAGAACTTGTTGTTGTCTCTGATTTTGGGATTTCCACATTTTTCACTTGTAGAATAAACTTACTTTTGAGTTGGGAGTTGGCTTCAATCTTATGGTTGATAACCTGGAGGAGATGTATTCTATGTCTTGCCTATGATTCACTTACATTGGGACTTTAGTTTTCCTTTTGTCTTGATTAGCATTACAATTCAAGATGGAATTCATTGTTGCCCAAACACTTCGGAGTAGAGCTGCAAAATGCGTTTAGTGAAAGGGAGTGCTTGCAAATTGTTTTGCTTTTAAAAGAAGTTATTTATTGTAGCAGAAGCAAAAGTAGTTGAGAGTCAAAAGTTAGTAGTGTTTGCAAATAGAATCAGAAGTTGAGAACCAAAAATTGAGAGTGTTTGGTAGAAAAGTCGTAGAAGTATTTATTTGTTTGTAAAAGTCAAGTCAGAAGTAGAATCACAAATCTAAAACACTCATCTGGTTTTAGGTTCTGATTAAATGAAGCAGAATCGGAAGCACAAGTTGGCATTTTCAAACAATAAAAAATATTTTTTTTTTCAGTCAAACCGAGAAGCACTTTTTTTAGTGATTGCAAACACTCCCAAAATATTGAAACAAGTTGCGTTCAATAATTTCTTGACCTTTGTATAGAGCTGAGCATTGAAAATTTGATGGCAGGTCCTTTGGTATTTACTGGTGTTTACACTAATGTGTTAGGTCATATACCGAGATTTCAAGACCTCAAATGTGCTATTGGACAATGACTTCAATCCAAAGCTTTCAGACTTTGGGCTTGCTAGGGAGGGCCCAACTGCTGGTCAGACACATGTTTCGACTGCGGTATGCTTATTTTGGTGAACATGCATAAGCATGTTACATAAAAGTTAAATACTTCATAATTAATCTCCTGCTTTATTAGTTAGAGAAGTTGATCATAATACCTTTTGCCCTTGCCATTCTGAGAAATGTAATTAAAGGAATTTGTCAAAAGATGCATGAATTTTTAAGTACGACTTGCCATCATTTTCTGTTCTCAAAATGAAACGTAAAGGAGTTCTTTGAATTTTGGACTTCCAAGAACTTCTAATATTACTTGCGGCCATTCATTACTTTCATAGATTGTAGAAGATCTCCATGTCATTAGAAATCAGGATAATTCAAATACTACCCTTAATGTTTAACCTAATTAGTTATCTTTCAAAATTATATATCCTCTTGACATATGGTTATATTTTACAAATTGCATATTGCAGGAGGTATGTTTAAAAAAAGACAAACACTCATGCAGTATTTATAATACCTAAAGGGTAATTTGTAATTTAAAAGAAAATCAGATTTTTTTCGTAATTAGGCTAGGGGCAGTTTTTGTAGTTATCCCTAAGTAACTTCATTTCTTGTGTATCCAAGCAACTGACTCAACAACGCGTGGTTTGCTTCTATAGGTTGTTGGAACATATGGATATGCTGCCCCAGATTACATAGAGACAGGACATCTTACCTCAAAGAGTGACGTTTGGAGTTTTGGCGTCGTGCATGCGAAATCCTGACAGGTAGACGATCGCTAGAAAAGATCGCCCCAAATCCGAGCAGAAACTGTTGGACTGGGTGAAGCAGTACCCTGCTGATAGTCGGAAATTTGGCACGATAATGGATCCAAGACTTGAAAATCAGTACTCGCTTAGTGCAGCTCGTAAAATTGCTAAACTAGCCAATAGTTGTTTAGTAAAAAGCGCAAAGGATCGACCAAAGATGAGCAAGGTGGTCGAAACTCTAAAGCACATAGTTCAAGTTTCAGTTGTCGAGAGCCCCACGAAATATTTGGAGGATGTTGAAGATAGTGCAGAAGAAGAAAAGCCTGAAAAGAAGATTGGGATATCAGAATCAGCCAAAAGGAGAATGGCACAGTTGGCTAAAATAGGTGAAAATGTGGGTGGAGTAAGTAGAAGAAGGTTTATGATCATGCAGAGGGCCAAAGTGACATAAATCAGATTTTCCTTTGTTGATAAAAAAGGCCTTAGCTGTAGAGAGGATTATGATTCCTTCTGGGTTTGTTATAAAAGAACATTATGCATTAATACTAGTTTGTATATTTAAGAAGAGCAGGTCTCTTGTGAGACGGTCTCACGGATCTAAATCCGTGAGACGGACCTCCTAAGGGCTCCGTCTTGAGAACATGAACCATGAAAATAAATTTAAAAATAATAATGAACCATGAAGAAACAAAAATAAACCCTAAAAACATGAACCATGAAAAATAAACCCGAAAAACAAAAATAAACCCTAAAAATAAAAAATAAACCATAAAAAAAACTAAAAATCCTAAAAACCCAAATCAATTAAAAATAAACCCAAGAAACAAAATAAACCCTAAAAAAGCAAATATAAACCCTAAGAAAAATAAAATCTGAAAAAAAAACCTTTAAAACTTTGTGTAAGGACTCCGCCTCACGGATCTAAATCCGTGAGACCGTCTCACGCAAGTTTTTGCCATTTAAGAATCCGATTGTAAATCAGATCTTTATATCAGCTTAAGAAGCTACTGTGTAGGATTTTAGTATCTGGTGTAAAAACCGCATGAGGGGGGGAGTCCATACTCAATCCTCTTGTAATGAAGATATGCAAAAGAGAATAAAATAGGGATAAAGAAAAAAAAAGGACACACACCTGAAGTTTGGGGTGTATAAAAAGAATCCAGAGAAATTTCAAATTTACATAAATCCCGATGAGGGGGGTAGTAATTGTAATATATCTATAAATGTAAAAGGATGTTTGAAATATTTTTTACTTGTGAAGAGAGAATTAAACCTCAAAGGGGCTTCGGTAATTTTGAAATTCTCTTGAGTTTTTCCGTAAATTCCCAAAACCTCCTTTTTTTTAATTACCCCTAAAATATAGTACAAGCCATAGATCATATTGGGGTGTTCGTAATATTTGTTGGTTGATTGGTTTTATTTTTCTCTAGTTATCCTTGAACCCGAGATTAAAAAATCGACACTTAAGAGCCGATTAGCACATGCACATGTTAAAAACTTCAATTTGAGCCAAGTGTAATATGTCAACTGCTGTATCAAGGAGATGCAGTTTCACACTTAAACAGATGGTTAAGTGCAAAGATTGAATGACGATAAAATACAGCAATTCCAAGGAAATGATACCAGACAAATTTGTTAATAAGTCTTTCTTCTTTTTTCCGTCCGTTCCTTTTTAGTAGTAACTACATGTGGCATTGATGGACAACCGATAACTATCTGAGATGACAAAGTAATCAAAACTAACAGAAATAAGAAACAGTACAACCTCAAATTTAAATTCTACTGTGTGTGCAAATCTTAACCAAACTTTACCATCTCAATTAGATTACATAATCATTGTGAGTTAAAGAATGTTTATATACAGAGCTGAAGGACAATATGATTGCCAATCTACCCAATATGTGCACATATGAGTGCCAATTCGACATCTATTGAATCACCTTAGTCATCAAAATGCTGTTGCACATCATTGTTATTTGCATTGCCTGGCAAAACGCAAGACAAGGTAATTAAAGCAACATATATGCAAAATAAATTATTCAAACAGCAATCAAATGGTACCTACAGAGCAACTGCATCTGGGAGTTCATATTAGTCTTCATAGAACAATGAAGTGCACCTGCTAACAATGGGAACTCTCAATATTGAGTTTGAGTCTGTTAATCTTCGTAGCACCTCTACTCAATTTTGGAGAGTAGATCGAAACACTGTAAATCAGATTTTGTGCAAAGTTAGTGAATAAATGATCCAACAGAAAGAAATGGTACCCTCAAAACCTTTACATTCTTCAGGAGAGCAGTTGTACAAAGAGATGACAAAAGAAAAAAAAATCCAGGTGAATTTGCATAAAAAATTTAGGAAGTACTTTACAAATAACCTAGAAATTTTCTCCAATTCTAAATTTGGAAAAGGATTTCACATTTAAACATGTGAAGAACATTTTTGTACTTCAATAATTTGCCGAACAATTTTCTGACAACAAAGGAACCACCAAACATTGTTCCCACTTCCGAGTTCAGAAGAAATGTGTTGCTATCAAGCGAGAAAATGTAACTAAGACCAAATTCTTCAGTTTGCAATGCATAGAAAAGCGATTTAAGATAAGAACTTCATGATATGAGAAGCAATTCTTACCTATGGCACTTCTTCCTCAAAGTCAACGGCATTTCAATCATATGGACATGGGGGCAGTTTGCTCCCTAGGTCCAGGTCATAATACATTTGCCAGACTGAACAGCTATCACATAAAAAGACATGAAGGTTAGGTCATGAGACATTTGCCAACCTTAGCAACTATCACCTAAAAGACATGGTGAAAACCATGCCATCACAATTTCTATTCTCAGCAAAACATGGATGCAGATATTTTGTATCCTTAGGTGAGAAAACCTACATGCAGCCAAAAAGTGGGATGCTGCAGACCTTGTGATTTGGCTGCCTCTCTTCTCATTCATCAAATTGAGCAAAATGTATATGCTATCTATTTCAAGCTCTAGCAAAAAAAAAGAGGGGGGGGGGGGGGGAGAAGAAGAAATATTGAATCCCAAATGAATCTTAATTTCAGTACTAAACTTTAGAAGTCTAGCCACGTTGAAATATAAATCCAGCATAGCAATGTTCTAAAATCCAGCCTATCTGCACTATGAGACCTCAATAATGATATATCATTACAGATTCCACGATGAGTATATAGTTGCAGCTGCCAGAATATAGCTTTGATTGTACAGATTTACATTATTCTAGCAGAAATCCAGTTTTAAAACGATTTGTAGAGAAAATAGACAAAGTTCAAGCGCAAGATGTAATACACAAATGGGAAGTACCTTATTGTGCCTCTCATTTTAAAAATTGGCATCTGACAGTGTGGCAACTGGCAAGCCACTGATGAATGAATTGCCACTTCCTCATTAAAGAAATCTTAAAGAGCCACATCCAGGAGTCATCCATTCAGACTTCTAATTCTGATCCATTGCATTTCTGGCAGGTACTCAACAGTCATTCCACAAGTTTATCTGTTGATTGCTTCCATATTCATGCTGGACCGATTATCCGTAAATTCCACAGGGTCAAAACTTGCTCTCTGATAAATCCTATTCCTATGTATGAAGTCATATGTCATGTACATTAGGAAGTCTAGAAAGAGACTCTTCCCTGTAATTTCTTTTGTACACCCCACATCTTCTTCTAAATCATGATATGCTTTATCCAATATCTTATATGTTATCTCATCAAACTCAAAAGGAATCTCCCTCAACTTTTGCGCCCACATTGCTGTCCTCTGTGGTAACCCTTGCTTGCGTAGATTAGACAACAATAAGTTAGTCGTAACTAAATCTGGAAGAAAGGCCATCTTAAGCAACCTTCCTGTCAATATCATTGCACGATCCAGTATATCATGACATACAGCATTAATGAGAGTATTGTAGGTGACTGTATCTGGAACTATTCCAGCAGAAATAAGCTCATCAAACATCATAATAGCTCGATTCATTCTCTGGCTTCTGCAGTAACCATGAATCTGTATGTTATAGGTTGTAACATCTGGGCCCCAACCACTTGACTGCAATGTGTTCGCCAAATTCTCTGCATTTAACATGTCAAACTGCTTGCAGTATCCACTGATCAAAGTGTTGTACGTCACAATATCTGGGGTAAACCCATGTTTGTGCATTTCGATGTATGTGGCCATGGCTGACTTCATTCTTCCCTGTTTACAAAACCCTTTGATAATAATGTTGAAGGTGACAAGATCTGGGTGCAAACCCCTCTCCCTCATCTCTATTTCCAACTTCAATGCTTCATCTAGTTTGCCACTGTTGCAAAATCCAGAAATTAAGGAATTATAAGCAAAATTGTTAGGCACAAGTCCTTTGCCTGTCATTTTTAAGAACATATCATACGCTTCTTCAACAAAACCCCCTTTAGAAAGACCATTAATGAAGGCAGAATAGGCGACAGCATCAGGAGCCATCCCCACCATCTCCATTCCTGTCCACAGACCCTGAGCTCCAATCATGTCCCCTTTCTTAAAATATCCATCTAAAACCACAGTAAAAGCAGCTTTACTGATGGGATAACCCTTTTCTATCATCTGATATATAAGCGAGTTGGCGTCTTGGATCCTTCCATTTCTAGATAAACCTAAAAGAAGTGAAGTACATGTGGAAGCTGAAGGGGTTAGGCCAAATTTCACCATGATGTTATAGACTTCAAAAGCTTTGTCTTCTAACCCTTCTTTGCCATAGGCAACAATTAAGGAGTTAAATGCAATTACACTAAGAGGAATACCTTTCTCAAGCATGTTCTTCAATAATTCCAAAGCTTCGTCTAATCTCCCTGCCCAACATAGTCCTCCAATAGTTACATCAGACAATGAACAGTCTGGGACCAATCCCAGTACCGATAAGTTCCTTAGCAAGTTGTCCCCGTCCTCCTCCTTGCCATACTTGTAATGACCCGCAGCTAAAATGTTAAAAGTCACACCATCAGGACCCACACCCTTCCTCCTCATTTCTTCATAAAGCATACTTGCCAGACCAATTTCTCTCGCCTTAACATAGCCATCCATCAAAGCATTAAATAATCGAGTGTTTGGAAACACACCCATTTCTTGCATCCAATCAAATATTTTCCTTGCTTCCCCAATATTACCCTCCTTGCAAAAAGCATTGATGACCGTACTAAATGTTGCGGAGCTTGGATGACAACCGCTTTCAACCATCAAATGCACCCAATTTAAAGCATCCCAAGTACACCCCTAACACAGTACGCATTTATCAAAATATTGTACGTATGCACATCCGGTTCACACCCAAACTTCCTCATCACATAGAACAAACTTTCTCCAATCCTTATCGACCCTCTCCTACAAAAGCCAAGAATCATCATATTGTAGATATAAATCGAAGGGATGGGTCCTTTATGAACCATATCTCTAAACAATTTCCAGACACTACCACAATCACCAAACCTAAGCAACAATTTTACTAAAACACAAATTGCTGATCCACTCGGCCGACCACCAACTTCCCTCATCCTATCTAAAACCTCCAGGGCACAAGATGCCATCCCTACATCTGTAAAAGAGCGCATTAGTGCATCAAGGATGAAAAAGTCCAATGTGTTCTTACGATTCTCTCTCCATACAAGTTTGTAACTCCTTTCCTCTCCAATCTCCTGAATCACCCAAGTGAGCACATCTTGTGCTAAAAGCCTATATTCTTCAGACACTAATAAATGCACGACTACATAACAATGCCGAACTACACCATCCGAATGATCACGAAACACGTATTTGAAAAATGCAAAAGCAACCTGGTGGTTCCCGAGGGCTTTCAGGATCCTTACAAGGCTAAATGGGCAGAAATTGCTGGAAAACCCCCATAAAAGATATCCTTTCCCATGTTTGACCATCTTTGAAATGCCAACAGTGAGTTTAAGCCTCTCATTTGAATTAATTACAGTACTGTTTAAAGCGTTAGTGCAACTACTGTTGAACGGCAAAAACTGTCCAAGAAAATCGAGTTTCGAAGCAACGTGAAATGAGTTTGAGCTGCTAAAGTAAGCAAACTGAATCAAATGATAACAAAGTGTTAGCCGTTTGTGTGGAAAAGAGAGAAAATGGACTAGGGTTTTTGAGCTTAGGTGGAGAAAGAGAGGGCGAAAATGGCAGACCTTGAGATTCCTGTGCAGAATGCCCAGAGCAGCAGACATACGGATGCTCGCCGGAATTCACGTCGGAAATCGGGCATCCGGCGACGGCGTCTGTAGAGGGTTTTACTCTTGGGCTTTACGGCTGCATTTGATCATCGTTAACGTTTGGACTAATGTGTTTTATATATTTTGAAAGTGAAATGAGCCGAGGGAAAAATAGAACTCTGTTGGATTTGGGCCTCCAATTGAACCTCTGGGCTGGAGGGTAAGCCCAAGACTTGGACTTTAAATTAGCATTATAAATGAGTCGAGTCGAATAAACTATTATTATCTAGGTTTATTTAATTATTGTTAATTCGAGTTTAAATGAATTTAGTTGAATTAAATATGAATCGAGTTGTGGTAGTTTGTTTTCTTTAAACATATCTTATTTTTATTTGAGTTATTTAACCGAGTGCTTCATAGCTTAGTATCGAACGATGCGTTTAGGTTTTATTTAGTTATATTTAACAAATCAAGATCAAGTGAACTTTTAATGATTAATTTTGGGTTGATATCGAATAACTTTCTTCATTAGTAATTATTTTTTAATATAAAAATCATAATTTCTTATATTTTTTTCTTCAATTTATTTTTGGATACTGGATTTGGAAAGAAACCGAACATATTTTACATAGTTTCGTATCATGCTAAAAAATGAATATTTTGAAGAAAAATAAGTATAATTCATAGCTTTAAAACTTTGTTCTCTGCTAACCATTGAGTAACCAAACAAATATAATTCAAGTAAGGATCTGTCACGAGTTCATATAGCTGGAGTCGCATTTCCATTTCTATTGGAGTTGTCATTCTATTTCCAAGTTGTGTATTTTCATTTCAGCGTTTATATCAACGGCACCGTTTAGAGTAGAAGCAGAGTATTAATAGGAGTTGGTTATACTGTTACATTCAGTTTTGGAGTTGAATAACAAATTCTGCAGATTTCCTTCTTTTCTCTCTCTATCTTTCTTCTCTCTCGTTCGAGATTTTCTTCTTTTCAATTGCAGCTTCATTGATCCTAACATTTGGCCTCAGAGCAGGTTCCTAACTACGCATCATACTCTGACAACAAGATCGATGGCAAAAAATAGTAACAGGATGGAGTTGATGGAAGCACAACTAGGAGAAATCGCACAAACACAAACGGAATTTCAATTGACGATGAGAAAATAATTCGAAGAGCTCACACTTCGGATGGAAGGATTTACACAGTCAGTGGAAGAGATTTTTTCAAAAAAGATGAACGAGGCAGTTAGAGAAATAGCAGTGGCGACGGGAAAAGAGAATGTGAATCCAAATGTGGCTACTACTTCAGCAGGTCATACAAGAGGTAGAAATGATACTGGTATACTTGGTACCCCTCCTAATGTGCGTAATACTGAACATTTAAGCTTGAACAATTCTCGTATACCTAAATTCGATTTTCCGAAATTCAGTGGTGAGAATCCTCGATTGTGGCTATGAAAATGCAATAAATACTTCCTATATAATGCTCTGTCTGATTTTGAGAAAATTGTGACTGCGGGTATGAATATGGATGGTATGGCAGATCACTGGTACCTGGAATTGGATATGAGAAGGAAAAAGAATTTATGTTTTAGTTGTGATGAACCATTTCACCTGGGCCACAAGTGTAAGAAACTTTTTGTCATATTGTGTGAAGAAGCAGTGGATGAGGAGGAAGTGGAATTAAAAGAAGAAGATAATATGCAGGAGGAATACCATATATCAGTGAGCGCTCTAGTGGGACAAATGGCTCCAGATACTATTAAAATCATAGGAGTCAGTGGGAAACAACAAATTACCATTTTAGTGCACACAGGGAGCACCCACAGTTTTTTAGACCCGAACACTGCAAAGACACTGGGGTGTGTTGTTGAATTTACTACTCCTATGATGGTAATGAGCTTGAGATGGCAATAGGATAAATTGTAATGCCAAATGTTCCGCATTTGTTTGGTATATGGGAGGATGCAAGTTTACACCAAGGTGAGATTGTTGAAGTTAGGGGTTGCGATATGGTAGTTGGAGTGGATTTCTTGAGGCAATTGGGCCAATAACATTTGACTTTGAAGCAACAGAGCATACACTTCCGAGGTCAACAGGGAAGATACCCTTAATAGATGATTTGTTGGATGAATTGGGAGGAGCCACAGTTTTTCCAAGATAGACTTGAGATCGGGATATCATCAAATAAGAGTCCAACCCACAGCGATATTGAAAAAGCGCCTTTGTCACTATTTACGGTTTGTATGAGTTCAAAGTTATGTCGTTTGGTCTAACTAACTTTTGCTACTTTTCAAGCGTTGATGAATAAAGTGTTTCGACCGTACTTGAGGAGTTCTATTTTGGTATGTTTTGATGACATACTTGTCTATAGCAAGGGAATGGAGGATCACAAATCTCATTTGAAAATGGTATTACTAACCCTTCAAGACCATCAGTTGTTTGCAAAAGGCTCAAAATGCAGTTTTGGGTAGGATACTATTGAGTACCTAGGCCATATCATCTGTAAGGGTGGAGTGGCAGCAGACCCTGGAAAAGTTCAAGCCATGCAAGATTGGCCCGTTCCACTGAATGTGAAGGCCTTAAGACGGTTCTTGGGTTTAACGGGTTACTACAGGAAATTTGTAAGAAATTATGGGATTATTGTTAAACCTTTAACCAATCTCACCAAGAGAGGGAAATTCTTATGGGATGCTATAGCGGAGGAGGCTTTTCAGCAGTTAAAAATTGCTATGTCCACAGCACCTGTGTTACAACTAGCAGATTTTTCAAAAACCTTCATTGTGGAGACAAATGCTTGCAATTATGGATTAGGGGTAGTGTTAATGCAAAATGGCCATCCCCTTGCTTATTTGAGCAAAGCATAACACCTGAGCTTATCTATATATGAGAAAGAGTTCTTGGATATCATCCTAGCTATTGAGAAATGGAGAGCATATCTGTTACACAGTCAGTTTATTATCAAAACGGACCAACAAAGTTTGAAATTCTTGTTGGAACAAAAGATATCCACACCACTGCAACACGCGTATATGACTAAATTGTTGGGTTTTGACTACAGAATTGAGTATAAGAAGGGGTTGGAGTATAAAGTGGCGGATGTGTTATCTAGGCAGGAGTTTCCCTCCCAACAATGTTATGCTCTATCTCTTCTCAAAACCTGTGTGGATTGAGGAGGTCCAACAATCATATGAACAGGATACCTTGGCTCAAACTGCAATCACTGAGTGTCTTACTTGTCCATATAATGTCTCTTTTTATAGCTATCGTGAGGGGTTGCTGAGGTATAAAGGAAAGCTATACGTAGGGGAAGCTACTGGATTAAGGGATAAAATACTACACTATATGCATGAGTCTGTGGAGGGGTCCATTCGTCAAATTGATCACTATTCAAATGGATTAAGATTGTGTTTTTTGGTGGCCTATAATCAAACACATGGTTATTGCTATGATTCAAAGTTGTCACCAATGTCAGTTATCCAAGCATGAAACACAAAAATCTGGAGGTCTTGTTCAACCTTTACCTGTCCCTGATCAAGCGTGGAAGCATGTATCTATGGATTTCATCGATCAATTACCTACTTCTCATAGGTATAATGTTATCTTCGTGGTGGTGGATTGGTTTACTAAATATTCACACTTTGCAGCTTTAAAACACCCTTATTCTGCTTGTACAGTAGCTCAACTCTTCTTAGAGGTGGTGTACAAATTGCATGGTTGACCTCATTCCATGGTTACTGATAGAGATAAGGTGTTCACCAGTAATTTTTGGCAGCAGTTGTTCAAATCCTTGGGGGTTAATCACCATTTGAGTACCGCCTATCATCCCCAAACGGATGGTCAAACGGAGAGGGTCAATCAATGTTTAGAGTCGTATCTACGGTGCATGTGTGGTGCTACCCCTAAACAGTGGTTTAACTGGTTGGTTTATGCCGAGTATTGGTATAATACATGCTACCATTCAGCTATTAAGATGTCACCCTTTGAAGCTTTATATGGGTACAAGCCAACTCCTCTCACATTTTCACAAGAATTGAATTTTACTGTCCTTGGGGTGGAACAAAATCCCGGATGTGATTAATTCAACAATCGATTAAAGCAATTTTTACAAGAGCTCAAGATCGAATGAAGCAAATGGGCGATAGCGCTGCAGACAAGAGAGGGTGTTCCAGGTGGGTGATTGGGTTTACTTGAAGCTCAAACTATATAGACAACTCTCTCTTCACAATTCCAGGTTGTGGAAGCTCAGTCCTAAATTTGCTGGACCATTTTTGGTGGTTCAACGTGTTGGGGAAGTGGCTTACAAGCTCCAGTTGCCACCTGCTGCCAAGGTTCACTCAGTTTTTCATGTGTCGTCGTTAAAAAAAAAGAAGCTTGGTGCTATTGACTCTGTGACAACTGATTTACCGTTGTTTGATGATGAGGGTAGGGTGGTGTTGCATCCTGTTGCAATATTGGATAGACGGTTGGTTAAACGAAACAATAGTGGGGTGCCTCAAGTGTTGGGTCAGTGGGCTCACCTACCTATCGAGGACGCTACTTGGGAGTATCTTGCTGACATTCAGACCAATTATCCTCATCTTGTGTCTTGAGGGCAAGACCAATTTCAGGGGAGGGCATTGTCACGAGTTCATATAGCTGGAGTCGCATTTCCATTTGTATTGGAGTTGTCATTCTATTTCCAAGTTGTGTATTTTCATTTCAGCGTTTATATCAACGGCACCGTTTAGAGTAGAAGCAGAGTATTAATAGGAGTTGATTATACTGTTACATTCAGTTTTGGAGTTGAATAACAAATTCTGCAGATTTCCTTCTTTTCTCTCTCTATCTTTCTTCTCTCTCGTTCGAGATTTTCTTCTTTTCAATTGTAGCTTCATTGATCCTAACAGGATCTGATTAATCTTTTAGTTATTCAAATGGGTATCTATGATTGTCCCCACTTGCAAATTAGTTGGGCTTTATTTCTAATGATCAATTTTTCCTTGAATAATTTGTTTTATAAAGCTATAGACAGATTGAAGGATAGATTGCTGCGCATATGAGTGGGCCTAGGCCCAATGAGTAATGAAGGTTAAGGATGCTATTTATCAAAATTGACTAAAAATTTGATTACATGTTAAAGTTTTCCAGGGGAATAAATTAAAACCCGAATCATATACTACTCCTAATACCATGGTCTACATGGGTGTTTGATCATTTTTATTTTTTTAGCAACTGATTTTTAATTTCTTTTAAAAGATTTCATTACAAATTAACATTAGTATTAGGTTGAAGAATCATAAGAGTTAAAAGTTGAAAACCTCAAACTTCTTTAATTGATATTTTCCATATTTCAACCCGTTTCCTTGAACATATATAAATTATAAATATAGGTCAAATTAATTTTGTAGCTCAACATGTAGTTCTACAGTGAAACAAAGCGCTAAGCAATTGGATAAACTAATAACCTTTTATTTTATTTTATTTTAATTTTTGTAAGAAGAATATTGTTGTTGCATCAAAACAAAAATTATATACTTTAAAGTTGTTGCATATGATGGGAAGTTGATAACTACTATAGGAATTGATGTAGTTATATTTTGCTTTCCATGAAAACAAAAATTATATACTTTAAAGGATTTCTTGAACTTTTCTCAAAAAATAATATTAATAATTTTGGGGAAGCCATCATTTTCTTGGAATTATTATGTTAAAAGATGTTTTCTTTTGGTTGCTTGCTTCGCATGGAAATTGGAAACTGCACTGGAAGACCCACTTGTTAAATTTTAGCGGCGGAGAAAAATAAACAAAATAAAAAACTACAGAATTATAGTCTTTAATTTGATTTAAAGATCAATTAATATTTTTACCACTAAATTTCAAGATGATTTCATTGGATTCTCAGGCCAGCAACAAAGTAATAACAGAATTTGATCCCGAAATCATAAGAAAAAAGCTGATTATTCATATACTCAAACAAGATAGCATTCAAGTACAGATTATCAACCAAGATTTACATCTCATGGCATCCCAATAAAGGACTCTCAGTCCTCTCATCATATAGACAATCAGATGCCAATATTTTCAAGAAAACTAAAATAAACAAAATAAAGGGAGAAATCATAAGGTAGAAGAAGAAAAATCAAAATTGTTGGATGAACCCTTATCTCCATGTTCACCTCTTTTTTTTTTTTTACATATCAAATCCACTATTTCAAATCAATCTTGGAACTGATCAGTATTTTTTATTTGTTCTTTAATTTTTTTCCCTTTTCATAAATGAAGTATAATATTTATTTGCAATTTAGGCCACAGCAACTGTGCCTGTCCGTACAGCTTTCTTGGTATCAGTTTCTGAAATTTGTCTCACTGATTTAGATCTCTTTGAGGAAGAAAGTTTAAATCTCTTCTCACTTGCTTCATCCATTTCAATCTGTTCTTGCCTGCACTCTTGGCTACAAAATGGTGTGTTCCCTCTGCAAAAAAATATGTACCAAGATTTAAAAACACTAAAAAATAAAAAGAATAAAAATAAAAAGAAACTTTAAAAAAAGCACGATGAAATAGATAATTACCTGTACATAAATATGTCATTGTTGTGGCTGAGTGTTCTATGGCAAAGGAAGCAAGTATCAAGAAAATGGGGTTGGTAGTTTTCATAGTCACATCCAGTGTAG
Source organism: Rehmannia glutinosa (assembly GCA_016081115.2). Taxonomy (NCBI): domain Eukaryota; kingdom Viridiplantae; phylum Streptophyta; class Magnoliopsida; order Lamiales; family Orobanchaceae; genus Rehmannia; species Rehmannia glutinosa. The sequence goes on from JABTTQ020003223.1 coordinate 197,112, forward strand.
TATGCATCTGAGCCCATCTTTTGTATGTGTTTGTGGCGTCGGAAGTGGTGGTTCACGGCGGCGGCCTGGTGGCGGAGGTGGTGGAGGATTGTATGTAAATAGCCTAATAGTTGAGATTGTGGGGGGAAGAAAAACAATGGGGGCAACTGGTTTTTTATAGGGAAAGACTGGTAATTGGGCTGGGAGGAGTTATTCTTGGGTGTTACATGGACCACCTACACCAATGAGATTGACTAAGTTAAATTCTACCTAAATTGAAATGATGGGTTTTATTGGTTGGGATCACTTGGGTTTAATGGATCTTGAAGCAGTGTATTATGGTGATTAAATACCAATTAAAAAAATCAGTGGTTGATCCCCCAAATCCTGTGGCAGAAGTACAGTGCATCTGCTGGCCAACAAGGTTTTTTTTTAATCTATTTATTTTAATTATATTTCTTTTTTTTTTTGTCTGTAGTAAAAAATTATATTATACATTTTATAACTGCATGAATTTTATTGCACACCAATTTAATTTTGTCTCAATTTACTTCGGTTTTAACTTTGCAAAGAAAACTACAATGGTAATTCAACATGGGTAAAAAAAATTATGATCCATAATATGACGATTTTTGTAATTTGGGAGCTAATTTTTTGTTACACTGTGTCATCTAAACTACATGGATTATTCACTTTGTCATTTACAATATCTTAATGTAGAATTCTTTTACGCGTGATTACGTCGCAAATGCATGCATGATCATTGTTTATAATCAACCAAAAAAAGTTCTTCACAAACAAGAGGTGTGTAAATGCATCGCTTGTAATCCTAACGAAAAATTCAATCATCGGAATGTTCCAGATGGCAAATTGCAATAATCGTATAAATTAAGTGACAAAATGTAAATTGAAAATTTTTAGCTCCAAAAATGTCAGCAAAATATTTCCCCCCTTAAACATTTTAGCAAATTACCAGAATACGATATGAATACGCATAAAGAGCCCTTTGAATTACCCAAAAAAAAAAAAAAGGAAGAAGAATCACATTTTAAAAAGGTGGAAAACCAAGGCCACTAAAACCACATCACCACCATCATCATGTCATGAGTCATGACACCCCAAAAATTCCATAATTCACTAAAGTTCCCACACTTTTCGTCCTTTTCCCATCACACCACCTTGGAGCTGCGTAGGATTGGGCCCCACTTACCATAACCTCACACAAATACAGGGTCCCACCTCTCTCTCATAATAAAGTAACCAAGAAACGGTGGAGCCCACTTGAGGGGGACATTGGGGGCTCAGATTCCAAGGCCATTGTCTCCTTTGCCCGTTGCCCGCGGGCAGCTGATAATATTCCAAGGCTTTTCTTTTATTTTTTGTTTCCTATTTGATGAAGGTTTCCAGAAAGGTATTACCCGTTACACGTGTGGCACTATGATGCGACCAGCGTAGCGAGCCAATAATTACTCAGAGATGCTACGTGGCTTTCAATTAAGAAAAAAGGTGTTTTCTCGTTCTACGATGTGGGAGGTGTCGCTATTATCTAGGTCAATTAAGTGGACGGCTAGGATCAACCTCGTGCAAGATAGCATTACGTGAGCCTCTATTATTGGTCCAGACTGCAGAGTTTTCTCCCCAAAATTGTCCTACGCTTTGTTTTGATTTGAGTACTTTTCTGTCCTTAATATTTTTGGATTGAAGATATGGTTACTAAATTTTAAATAATAAAAATAAAAATATAGTTGTTATTAATTTATTTTTATATCGAATTTCGAAAATTTGTTGTACGATGATTTTTTTTTACGCGAAGGATGACAATGTTCGTAGATCACAAGATGTGAAAAAGTATTTGACATATATAATTTAATTTTTAATCTGTCCAATTTTTGAAAAAATAATTGGTATATATAATGATGTTGCTTAAAAGAGCAGATCACTCAAAGTTAAGATAATGGAGTAGTTGGTCCAAATTCCACTTTGGGAGCTGAGAAATTCTTCAGATGATAACATGCACGCAACACCCAACAAACGTTAGACAAATCACGAGGTTGTTCCAATGAGGTCCATCTAACACTCAAGTCATCACATATATGAGAATTAGAAGTGTGCACGGTCCAGTCTGGAGATTTAGAAATCTCCAAAACCATCCCGAAGTTCGGACATCCCACAATAAAATCTCCAGAACCGAGTCAAAACTGACAAAAGATATTATTTAAGCGAGGTTATAATTAACAGACTATTAAATATCGAGATTTTACTATACTACATTTGATTGGATACGTGACTTCTGTTGTTTAACAGTAGTGCAAAATTGGGAATGCCTTCAAAAAGAACTTTCAGAAAGCCGAGTTGAGATTAATCTCTTTCCGCAAAGCAATTACGTCTCGACTAGTGCTTATGGTCTTACGTATTACTTCTAAAGATGAAACAACTTATGTCTTCTGTGTAGTAGCACCACTAACACAGAAGCACCTTCGAACTAAAAATGCGTTGAAGACTGGTTGTTGAACTTTAAGTACATAATGCAGAAGATGAGTGTAAGATTTGTATGAATAAAGAATTCAGTGTAAAAATGCTATGCACAACCATATATATATAAATAAATAGGGGGAGGGTTATATAGGACCCCTCTATTATATGAGTACATAAGACCAGATCCAAGCCACAAATCTACTAATTTCGATGGTTTAGATTAAACCTGATTAATGTTGATAAATTATTGATAAAGTCAACGTGAGGGTAAATCAGTCCATATAAGAAAAGGGTTGTTGGCTAAATCTAGTAAATCCCATTAAAATATGATGAGTTACCATCAAATTTGCAATCACAATCCACCAAATCTGTTATTGGAAAATCGTTCCAGCCATAATCATCTTCTCCACGAATCTGAAACGAAAATCTTCTCCCACGGTACACAAAGTCGACATTTTGAGAGTTCAAGCAAGAAAAAAAAAATGGATGACACCTATGAAGAATGCTTCAACACTAATAAACAACAAGATAACCAATTTTCTCACCTTTCGATTGTTTATATTGTCCATTTTTTATTGAATCCAATTAAAATTTGATTCGCATTTTTCTAAAACAATCATTCGATTCATCATTTCATTTTTTTTGTATGTTCACCCAGAAAGTTGCATATGCGTGTCTATAATCTTGCTTATTTGTGCCAATGAATATGCTTATAATTATGAACATACTTGCTAATCCAGGAAAAATTCAATTCTTCATCCCCATTTTTTTGTATGTTTACCCAGAAAGTTTCTTATGCGTGTCTATAATCTTGCTTATTTGTGCCAAAGAATATGCTTATAATTATGAACATACTTGTGAATCCAGGAAAAATTCAATTCTTCATCCCTGTTTTTTTGTATGTTTACCCAGAAAGTTGCTTATTCGTGTCTATAATCTTGCTTGTTTGTGGCTATGAATCTTGCTTATAAGTCGAGTCAAGAGCCGACTTCAGAGTCGGAAAGAGAAAGCAATCAAGGCCCAGCAGAAATTGAAGAGATGTTGTGGGAAATGTGGAGAAATAGGTTCGCACAATAGCAGAACGTGCGACAAGTGGAATTCACTCTTATTGACGTTATTGTTGAAGTGCATGTTTGATATTTCTTATTAAAGCATTTGATACTGATTATTAAGACATATTTTACCGCTTAATATTTATGTTTATTTCAAATTTTGTAATTATTTGTTTGGTACAATCGTAAAAATTGTTCCTAACAAAGAAAAAAGGGCATGTGCTCGATAAAAAATGTTGTGACTGCCTATTTATTTATTTTTAACACCACTTATTCACATATTACAAATTGCATATGATTTCTTATTGTAATGCTTTTTAATACTTTGTACTTTGCTTATTTGTTACTGTTGTAATGCTTTTCGACTAAAAGAAAAAAATGAATATAATTGATATTGCTAACGGTATAAATTGCCATGAAGATAATTGCTTACAAGTCAATTGACTTCTGCTTACAGAGCATTTGAATCTTGCTTACAAAATATTTGAATCTTTGCTAAAAGTATAAGATACTTGAAAAGATAAAAATGTGTGCAAAAGGCAATTGACTTCTTGCTTACAATAAAGTTGAATTCTGCTTATAGACGAGTTGAATTTTGCTTACATAAGCAACTGATTTCTGCTCTGCAGAAATATAACAACCATGAACTAACACAACGGTAATAATAATAAAAAAATTCAACATCAACTACAAGTACGTCAAAAACCAACTAAATTTAAAGTGGCTATAAAACACTCCAATAATCAACACTTTGATCAAAAGTATGAAGCAACAAACGTTTCAGAATGATCCTATTTCATTTTGGCAAACTCCTTCGCTCGTCCCAAGACCGCCTCCCTCTGCTCATTCATTGCATCCAAACATATTGCAGTTGTATACTTTCTACGCATCATCAATAGTTGCGCCTCGCCGTTTTTTGAGCCCCGTCCTAGTTTTTGTCCTCGCATCTCTTCAATTTGTTGGGCCTTGATTGCTTTCTCTTTCGACTCACGAAGTCGACTCTTGACTCAACCGCTCTTCAAGAATTGAATTTTCGCATTCGCAAGTTTGTTCATACTTATAAGCATATTCATAGCACAAACAAGCAAGATTATAGACACGAACAAGCAACTGCGGGTAAACATACAAAAAAATAGGGATGAAGAATTGAATTTTTCCTGGATTCGCAAGTATGTTAATAATTATAAGCATATTCTTTGGCACAAATAAGCAAGATTATAGACACGCATAAGCAACTTTCCGGGTAAACATACAAAAAAATGGGGATGAAGAATTGAATTTTTCCGGCCGGGCCACTTCTTCCGAGGAAATTTCAAGATGCCCTGAGTGATGTTCAACTCCTACTTGATTTTTGACCAATTGATGAGATTGAGTTTTGATTTTTCGAACGAAAGGTTTTACGGCAATTTGTGGTTTTTCACTTTCTTTGGTATTTTCTCACGGTAGGGATGACCAATGACTTCTCGTGGTAAGGATGAGTTTGGAGACGGTTTGCAGGGAGAAAAACCCTTGAAAATGAAAATGGAGATGGATTTTCTCACGGTAGGGATTATTTGGGAGACGGTTTGCAGAGAGAGTTCTGGTGTTTGCAGGGAGAAGAACTCTTCTGACTCTTCATTTACCAAGTTGGAGAAGATATGGAAGATTTGGGATAAAACACGTTTCCTAAAACCGTTCCTAAATTATAGCCCACTCCCAAAAATAACTTCCCTCCCAAAATCAGATTTTAATTAAATTACCAAAACAACCCTTTTTTATTAAGTTATATGTTAAAAAATGGTAAAATCTAATTAATCTCAACCGTTTAAAAATTAAATCAAGGTCTCAGATTTGGTCTCGTGTACTCACCTAAGATATGTGGACTCACCTGATCCAAATCCTAAATATATATATGTAAATGATAAAACATGGTAGTGGGCATTAATAATATGTAACAACCCAGATGTTACATCTCATTACTGCATAACAGACAAGTAGTGAATTAACTTCAGGTGACCAATATATATTGCATAAGTTCTAACTCAATGCCCACACGAATCGAACACCGCAATGTCCGATTCATCCGATAGTCCAACATCACTTGAATGCAGGCAAGCCCATTTTCGAGTGGCAAAACTATAGTGGACCGGACACGAGGCACAAAGAGTGAGTCGGCCCATGCCCGAGCCAGCCTAGAGTGCGGCCGAGGCGAGCATGTGGCCCACTTGTGATCATCCACTTGTGTTATAGTATATTCAACTAATAACACCTTCTAAGTATATAAAATCGGATAAACTATGATTTATTATCTATGTAGGATAAGGCAAATAACATTTCATCTCCCTTTACATAACGCCCATCTTGTATGGCTAACTTCGTGTATTCATTTCTCACTCACCAAAATTCGGATTTGAGAAATTTAAAATTTACTACGAGCATCTATTAAGAACATAGATTAATAATATATAATTTAATTCCTCCAAATTAAATATTTAGTCACCGAAAATTCGGTCAAAATCGGGTCGATACCCACTTTATCAAAACCAAATTAAAATTTCCAATAACTTCTTTGTCCTCGTCGCAAAAAAAAAAAAAGAAAAATCTTCGTCATATAAAAATAGCTCATCTGGTTCAATTTCAGCGTTTTTTTTTATCCAGCTAGAGTTTTTATTATTTGAAAATTTTCATCCATTTCAATTATATATTAATTCATTTTTTTGGTCCAAACTGAAAATCAAAATACATTCGTCCTACGAAACTTATCATCTTTTAATAAAATAAAATCCATTTTTTTAACAACGCAATCTATATTTATCCAGATATATTCTTTTTTTCTTTTTTCTTTTTTGGGGAGGGATATGCAGGGGGCACATGAAAACTACATTGAAAATGAACCAAATAGCTCTTATAACTTAATGTAGCTTAAAAAAAAAAAAAAAAGAAATCATTCACCAATGCAAGATTGATTATGTATAAATTAGGTTTCTAACATGTGTCAAGAAATCTTAATCTAATTTTTTAAAATACACTTGCCATTTTTCTATCACTTCCCAATCAAACACACCGTAAACAACACGTAGGATTGTTTTGACATTGTCAAACAGTCATGAAATTGTGGACCACGAGATAGGGCTTTCCAATTCAATGTGTAGAATTTTCTTCCAATATATGTTTTCTCATTTTTAACAATTGATGATGTTCTCCTTTTATTAAGCATGTGTTAAACCTAAGTCTTGCACTCAATTAATATTAAAAATTAAACCCAGGCCTTCTTTAAGGAAGACTTTAGCGTTGCAAGCAAAAAATTAACTAAAAAATGTTGGATAAAATATAAGGTGAAGGTTTCTGTATGTGAAGAAAATGGCTAGGATATAGTGTTTAGGCAAAGTCGAGGCATGTATTTAATACAGTCTCCGCAAGACGAAAACGCCCCGTATACTAGTGCTTACGGTTCCGGCGCTCGCCTCTAAGATACAACGACTTACAATTCTGGTTTAGCAGCACTTGCAAAAACCAGAATACATCGAACAGAAGTGTTTTTCGACTTTCAAGCTTTTCAAGGATGAAGATGAACAATATGCAACATGCAGTGCTTGTTTAATGTTATCTGATTATTTTCGTGTCCCAATTCATCAGTAGGGACGATAATAATATAGGCAAGCAAGTGTTCATACGGAAAATCGCATCTGTAGGCTCGAAAAGGTACATTTTCAGTGAACAGATGCACCTGTTCAGGAGCGCACGGCCTAGACGCACGGGCGTGCGCCGTCTTATTTCTTTGCACCAACCTTCGGCAGGAGCACGACCCGGCCGCACGGGCGTGCGTGCTCGGCCTGTCTTATTTGTTTTGAAACTTCGGCAGGTAGCACGACCCGATCGCACGGGCCATGCTCCCGCCCCTATGCGGGGCCGAACCTTTTCCCAGGTTGAACTCGATTTAATTAATTACAAAAATTAATTAAATCTATTTAATTAATTACAAAATTAATTAATTATTTTAAAGGTTTTTGGTCAAAAGAATAAGGGCCTTGAAGCCCCAAGCCCAGCTACTACGGACCGCGACCACGACTGGCCGAGCCGGCCGGCGGCGGCGGCGGCGCGCGCGTGTGCGTTGAACCATACCCACAAGCATGTAGGTCCTCACCCCTTTAAAAACTTGGGTGCCCCCGAGGGCCCAAACCCATATGTCCAACTTGGGATATATAAAGTGTGCAACTTTGCCTCCTTTTCCTATGTGAGATGGAGCATCTCTCCTCCCCCACGTTTTCCATTTTCCATACTATTTATTTATTTGTATTAAGTGGCTAACTTAAAGCATTAATTTCTCATTCACCCGGAATCGGTTTGAGAAATTCTAAATGTTATTCTCATCTACTCTCTTAGTAGAATTTTTATAAATAATTTAATTCCATTTTTCACAAATGGAAACCACTTAATTAATTGGTCAAAATCGGGTCAACACCCTATTTATTAAAGACCAATTCCAACAATCCCCACATGAATGAAATTAATGCATGCGTGTATGCGATTCGCTTGAAAGTCTCGCGAATCGTTATTGCATCGAGGATAGGTAGCTTGTGGCTTTGAACCTTCCTTAGTAAAATACTATCGGATTTACTAGGCGCTTAGTGACGCGATGTCTTGAACTACTCATTAGTTTGTGTAAAACCAAGACAACAAGATCTTACACAATAACAACTCTAACACTTGTTGTTCTCACGTTGTGTCCATTTCGGCCCGAACCATATCTTAGGTTCATAGTGTTTCTTTTGAAGCGACCATTACTTCTCACTTATATAGGTGATCTCCTATTGAAGAGTATCTGCAATACTCCACATTTCGGTATAGGAATCATTAAAAGTCTTAAACTTAACCTCACCACATTCAAGAGGTTTACATACACTGGATGTATCGAGAATGAGCTAACACATTTTCCAAGTGTTGGTGAACATTCATAACTTAGTTGTCCCATCAACCAATGTCTTGGGATCTCCAATTCACAAGGTTGGGTTACCGCTATGAACATTCTTTAAGTTGTGGATTTTAAACCCATTCCCTTAACAGTTTATACAATTGATCTCGATTAATGCCTTCGTAAGCGGATCCGCAAGGTTTTCCTTTGACTTCACGTAGTCAACCAAAATAACCCCATTCAAAAATCAACTGTCTAATGGTATTGTGTCTCCGACGATATGTCAGACTTACCATTATACATCTTTGCTTTGTGCCCTTCCGATTCTTTGATTGACTATCACACGGTGTATCATAACAAAGAGCACCCGCTTATTCCAACAAGGAATATCCTCTAAGAAGTTTCTAAGCCATTCGAAGCTTCTTCTCCGACTTTATCCAAAGCAATGAACTCGGATTCCATAGTGGATCGAGCTATGCACGTTTTAGAAGACTTCCACGACATCGCTCCTCCACCTATTGTGAAAACAAATCCACTTGTGGACTTGGAGTCTTTTGTGTCTGATATCCAATTGGCATCACAGTATCCTTCTAATACTGCTGGATATCTCGTATAAAGTATTCCATAGTTCATGGTATACTTTAAATATCTAAGTACCCTTGTCACGACTTTCCAGTGATCCGTACTCGGGTTACTTATGAACCTACTTAGTTTGCTCACTGAATATGCAATGTCTGGACGTGTATAATTCGTTAAGTACATCAGCTGCCAATTACCCTTGCATATTCTAGCTGAGAAACTGGTTCGCCTCTATTCTTTGCCGAGTGTAGACTTAGATCTACAGGTGTCTTAGCCGGAGGATTATCAAAAGCATTAAACCTTCTAAGTATGCTTTCGACATAATGAGATTGTGACAAGACAATTCCATCTGAAGTTCTAGAGATTTTAATCCCTAAAATAACATCAGATAATCTCATATCCTTCATGTAAAAGTTCTTCTTCAACATGTTCTTAGTATTCATGATTAAATCATGACTAATCAATATATCATCTACATAAAGGCATATTATGACGTAATCATCTGTAGTACCTTTAATGTAGACACACTTGTCACATTCGTTGATCTTGAAACCGTTTGACTTCATAGTCGAGTCAAACTTTTCATGCCATTGCTTAGGTGCTTGTTTTAGTCCATAAAGTGACTTAACAAGTTTACACACCTTTCGCTCTTGATCGGGTGCAATGTACCCCTCGGGTTGTTCCATATAGATCTCCTCTTCAATTTCACCATTCAAGAAGGCAGTCTTAACGTCCATTTGATGTATCTCAAGGTTATGCAAAGCTGCAATAGCAATGAGAACACGAATGGACGTTATCCTCGTGACAGGAGAATATGTATCGAAGAAGTCATATCCCTTCTTTTGTCTAAACCCTTTAGCTACCAATCGGGCTTTATATTTGTCGATAAATCCATCTGCTTTATACTTCCTTTTAAGGATCCACTTGCATCCCAAAGGTTTGCAACCCGGTGGGAGATCAACCAACTCCCAAGTGTGATTTTACATGATGGAATCTATCTCATTATTGATAGCTTCTTTCCAGAGAGGAGCTTCTGGACTAGACAATGCTTCTTGAATAGTTCGGGGTTCGTTTTCTAACATATAAGTTAGAAAATCAGGACCAAAAGACTTAGCTACTTTTGTCCTTTTACTGCGCCTTGGTTCCTCTTCATCATCACTTTGAGGTAACCTCGCAGTATCATAAGTCCGTTTACTCGAACTTTCTTCTTTCTGTTCTTTGTTCGGAAAGATATTCTCGAAGAATACAGCATTCCTTGATTCAATGGTCATACCTTCATTTATATCAGGAATTGCTGACTTGTGCACTAAGAAGCGATATGCACTACTATTATTAGCATATCCAATGAAAGCACAATCGATCGTTTTCGGACCGTTTCTAACTTGTTTCGGCTTAGGTACTTCAACTTTAGCCAAACACCCCCACACTTTGAGGTATTTATATGACGGTTTACGTCCCTTCCATAACTCATATGAAGTTTCATTTTTACCTTTGTGTGGGATCTTATTAAGAATGTAGTTTGCAGAAAGTATGGCTTCCCCCCACAAGTTTTGGGGTAAGCCAGAACTTAACATCGCATTCATTATCTCCTTAAGAGTACGATTTTTGCGTTCTGCAACACCATTTGATTGAGTTGAGTAAGGTGCAGTCGTTTGATGAATTATACCCGCTTCCGAGCATAATTCCTCAAATGGAGCAACATACTCTCCGCCTCTATCACTTCGAATCATCTTAATTTTCAAATTAAGCTGATTTTCGACTTCATTCTTATAAGTCTTAAAAGCTACTAAAGCTTCATCTTTGCTTTTCAAAAGATAGACATAACAATATATTGTGCAATCGTCTATAAACGTTATGAAGTACTTTTTCCCACCTCGAGTTTGCACAAGTTTTAAATCACACACATTTGTATGAATTCACTCGAGTGGTTTGGTACTTCGTTCTCAATGAAACGGTGCTTTGACCAATTTTGCTTCAACACAAATTTCGCATTTGTCTTGTAAATCGGTTTTAAACGTAGGTATTAATTCCAGATTCACTAACCTTTTAATTGTGTTGAAGTTTACGTGTCCTAATCTATCATGCCATAAATTAGAACAATCCAACAAGTAATGAAGTAATAGTTTTATTCTTCGCCTCTTGCGGAAAAAGAGACATTACTGAGACATTTTGAAGTGCCCTTATCAAGGTAACCTTTACATAAAAAACTGACCATTCTTGGTCATTACAAACTTATCGGACTCAAACACTAGTCTAAACCTGGTCTTGCTAAGCAAAGGACCGGAAACCAAATTCTTGCGGATGTCCAGGACATGCAACACATCCACAAGCGTAAGCTCCTTCCCGGAAGTCATCTTGAGCACCGCCTTTCCAAGCCCAACGATGTTGGAAGTCGAAGAGTTCCCCATGAACAATTTCCTTCCATTAATCGGAGTGTAGGAGGAGAACATCTCCTTATCGGCACAAATGTAACGAGTAGCCCCGATATCTATCCACCACTTCCTTGGGTTATCCACCATATTGGCTTCAAACACAACGGCTGAGAGATCGAGCTCTGACAAGTCAATTGGAATCGACTTGTCCTCTGTCACATTGGCTTGTTGGTTGCCACCTTGATTGCCCTTCTTCGAGTGTCGGCAATCCTTCGCCATGTGGTTGTAGCAATTACCCTTAAACTTTTTGGCCTTTCCTTTTTCCTTCCCGAAGTGCTTGCGTTTCTTGCTAGTGCTCGATTCTGCAAGATTAGCCTTAGCCTCCATTCCAGCTTTGCTGGATTTCACATCTGATTTTCGATTGTCTTCTTCGATGCTAAGCCGAACAATCAGATCCACAAGCCCCATCTCTTTTCGCTTGTGCTTGAGGTAATTTTTGAAGTCCTTCCACAATGGTGGCAATTTCTCGATTATTGCAGCCACTTGGAAGGATTCATTCAAAATCATCCCTTCAGACACTAAGTCGTGAAGGATGATTTGAATCTCCTGAACATGGCTGATCACCGTCTTGGTGTCAACCATCTTGTACTCGAGGAATTTGCCGACAACAAATTTCTTTGTCGAAAGCATCTTCCGTCTTGTATTTCTTCTCCAAGGACTCCCATTAGTTCTTGGACGTCTTCAACGTCTATAAACGCGTTGTAGAGAGTATCGTCCAGATTCGCTTCAAGCGTAGTTTGCGACATAGAAAATCGTTGTTATGCCAAACATCACAACGATTCTCCGGTTGTTGTCAACTTCGTCTTCTCCAACGCAAGTAGGGGGTCGTCTTTAAAACGAGCCAACCCCAAAGTGGTGAGGTAGAACAACATCTTTTGTTGCCAACGTTTGAAGTCGGCGCGAGGAAAACTGGGGCGACTTTCGCCGTGAGCGGGAGCGAAGAGCCATACGGGTGTGAACGATATCGCCCCGATGCCATCGTCTTCAGCGAAACCGAAGTCTTTGCGATTGTTGGGTAAAATATAAGGTGAAGGTTTACGTATGTGAAGAAAATGGCTAGGATATAGTGTTTAGGCAAAGTCGAGGCCTCGTATTTAATACGAGTCTCAAGAAGACGAAAAAAACACCCGTATACTAGTGCTTCTGATTCGCGCCGCCTCTAAGATACAACGACTTACAATTCGGTTTAGCAAAGACTTGCAAAAACCAATCACAATAATGAAGTGTTTTTCGACTTTCAAGCTTTTCAAGGATGAAGATGAACAATATGCAAAATGCGTTTGCTTGTTTAATGTTATCTCGATTATTTTCGTGTCCCAATTCATCGGTAGGGACGATAATAAGCAAGTGCCCGTGACGGAAAATCGCGTTTGTAGGCTCGAAAATGTACATTTTCGTGAAGCAGATGCACTGTTCGGGGAGTCAGCGACGGCTAGACGCACGGGCGTGCGCCCTCTGTCTTATTTTTTGCCGCACCAACCTTCGACGGGGAGCACGACGGCCGCACGGCCGTGCTCCCGGCCCGTGCGCTATTTGAAACTTCGGCGGTAGCACGACCGACCGCACGGCCGTGCTCACGCCCGTCTTGGGCAAAACCTTTTCCCAGGTTGAACTCGATTTAATTAATTACAAAAATTAATTAAATCCATCTAATTTAATTAATTATAAAATTAATTAATTATTTTAAAGGTTTTGGTCCAAAAAGAGCGGCGCGCGGCGTGTTCTTTGAACCAAAACCCACAAGACATGTAGGTCCTCACCCTTTTAAAAACAGGGTGCCCCACTTGGGCCCAAACCCATATGTCCAACTTGGGATATATAAAGTGTGCAACTTTGCCTCCCTTTTCCTATGTGGGATGGAGCATCTCTCCTCCCCCACATTTTCTATTTTCCATACCATTTATTTGTATTAAGTGACTAATTTCTAGCATTAATTTCTCATTCACTCGGAATCGGTTTTGAGAAATTCCAAATGTTATTCTCATCTACTCTCTTAGTAGAATTTTTACAAATAATTTAATTCTATTTTTCATAAATAGAAACCACTTAATTAATTGGTCAAAATCGTGTCAACACCCTATTTATTAAAGACCAATTCCAACAAAAAAATGGCCTAGAAAAGTGTTTTTATATTGAGGTGCCAAGTTTGAAGTAGGTGGCAATGAGTCATGATCATGTTATCATGTGGCCATTTGATTGGTTGGTTGGTTGGTTAAGTGATTATATCATCTCTCTCTTACACACACACACACACGCACCAAGTTTTGGTTTATTGCAAAGGTCACCAACATTTCATAAATACACACACAAATATAGAAATATATTATTTAACGTGTGAAATGGTATCTTACTAGCTAGATTCGCACATGGAAACACACGTAAACAATTCAGGAAAAGATTTTGAGATTATAAAATATTAAGTGAGAGAAACATTATAATGTTCATTTTGTTATTATTCATTTTGTTATTATTCAAGTGAACTTGCAAACAAAAGGATGTGCAAAAAATAATGTGACAAAATAAAATACTAATATCAAATAAAAGAAAAAGTAATTTATCTAATTAGATGTGTAATATTTTCCCAATTACGTCCTTTTTTCCATCTTTTTTTTTTATTTTGTTTAAAACAAAAAAGCTTAGGGCCATCTCCTTAAATTTTTCTTGTGCCAATCTTTTATTCTTTTACACCTACCAATCATATAGGAAAAACATTTTGGCAGCTGATAAAAGCCAAAGAAACCATTATTCCCAATTCATCAAATCAATTAGCAATGGCTGTCCTGTTCAATGTCTTACTTTTTCTTTTTCCTGTTCTTTTTTATTTTTTATTCCCTCCAACTTCTTTAACCCTTTTTTCTTTGCTGCGAGGTAAAACTATGAATAAGAATGGACTAAAGATTAACCATCAAAACAAACGAGCTTTCTATTCTGTTGTTATTCCTGCCTCATGTTTTGATGAAACTAATTCGAAAGCAATTTCACACTGGATCTTCTGTTCCATCTAGTAACTAAATGTATAAATTATACATTATTGTACATGTGATATATATCTACCAAATGTATTGAAACATAGATGAAACGATGGTGGGGGTAGGGCATACAGTTAAACCAGTTTTGCTTTGAAATTGAATACACACACTCAACACTAGCTGTATAAAGCCGGCAAAACCACAAGAAAGGGAGCAACGATGAAACCAATGCTCCACACTGCGCGTTATACAATAAATCCAGCCTACAAAGCAAAAATTTCCGCATTGGCATCACCTAGAAACAAAACTAGGTCGTCAAAACACTGAAACACCATTATGAAGAAAATGCAAGGACATTAGAGTATGCCTATTGAGCTAACGAAAGGTAGGAAAAAGAGACGTATTTAAGTTCAAAACACCAAAGAGGTTGACAACAGAATCAGGCAAAGTTCAAAAGATTTTCCAACAATCGTCCGCTAGAATTTACAAAGATGAATTGTCCTAATCTATTAAAAAACAACCCATAATTTCGGACATAAAGATTCAATATACAAAAGCAAGATAACAGATAGGTATTAGCATTCTACAGTGAGAAACTATGTTGCCGATTTGTCAATCTCAGATAAACAAGAATCAGTTGACTATTCCGAGAGCGAAGAATTTAACGCACTTAGAACATCCACAGCTACTTGGGCTTCAGCTTTCTCCATATCAGTAGAGGCTGTGTTAAGCTTTTGAGTGTATTCTGCGAGCGCCTTTTGGACAGAAGCAGGGTCAACTTGCTTAGTCGGAACAGCCTCAACTGCGATTATATCAGTAACAGAATTCGAATGGACAAACGCAAACCCACTGCTAACGAAATAATTTGTCACTTCATTCCCCTCGTGTATGGAAAGTAAGCCGGGTTTTAGCTCTGATATTGATGATACATGTCCAGGGAGAATACCCATCTGCCCTGTTGTGGCTGGTACTATTACCAAGTCCGCCTACAATGTCAGAACCTAAAATATTAGATAGCAGAAAGAAGGTAAAATAAGGGACAAAAAAAGAAGATATGATTGTGGAGAAAAAAAATGTTTTTAGTTATCTATAGATCAAAACAATGCAAAGCCAAAACAGAAGGCATGTGATTCTGGAAAGTTTTCATAATTGTACCCAGCCACAAAGAAGAGGTACATCCTGATCCTCCAATGAAGTCTTGATATTATCCATCAGTTAATCAGAAACACAAGTTAACTTCAAATCACTACCACATTTTGAGAACAATTTCATTTGTAATAATCTCTCACTATATTGAAAATAATTAGGGAAACAATGGCCCATGACCCAATTAGTGGTGACCACGGTTTGGGAACCACCGGCTCCCTGGTTAGAACTGGAAGTTAGAAGGTTCAAGGGTATAAATTTGGGAAAATCTAGACCCTTAACCTTAACAGCTGTAAGTCCAAGCGGCTACGATAATCTAGAGGGGGGGGTGAATAGATTATCTCCATCTTTTGGATTTCGCCCTCTTTTTAAAACCGAATGCTCAAAAACAAATATAAAGGTGCGGAATGTAAGCAACACGCGTCGATTTAAAGAGGTTCAACCCACCTAGGGCCTAATCCTCTACCACCCCAGTATATCCGGGATGGATTTCGAAAAGAGAAAAAGATTTTATTAATAATTACCAAAATTATTACAACAAAATCTTACACCAACACCTTGAAGAGCACCACACTCTTCTTCAACACCACCTTTGAGATTACCACAATCTCACTTGAAGATTACCACAATCTCCAAACGGCACCTTGTGAAGATTACCACAATCTTCACCCTTGAAGAGCACCACACTCTTCAACACCTCAACAAGAAGATTACCACAATCTTCTTACACCTAACACCTAGTTCACCCAAGTGTGTTCTTACCACAAGAACACTCACAAGGAGGATATCTTGTGTTTGAATGACGACCACAAATTCAAGATTACAACTCGATAATTGATAATACAATAGAGTGCAAGTGTAATCAAGAATAGCACAGACCTCAAGAATGTGAAAGTGAATAGCTAGGCAAATTACAACAAGAAATAAAGACAATGTAAGAACAAGTGTATTCTTGAGTGTATCTTGTTGTGTTGTAGTTTTCTCTCTTATAGTTGTGCTTCAAAACTTCTTCTATTTATAGGAGATGATTGATACTTGATAGGCTCCTCTTGGAATCGATTTCTACAAAAAGATTGCAATTAAAAACAAGATTATAGTTGTTAGAAATCAATTCCACAATTTAGGGAAAGGTTTCTGCCGCACACTGCTTGGTTAGAATTTTTCTTTGTCAAAGCATAGAGCGCGACCGGTCGCACGTAAATAGAAGTTTGAAACATATAGCACCAAATTAACACGGGCGGCACGGTCGAGGGCACTCGGACCAGTCGAGCCTATGTGCGACGGTTCTTATTTGATCAATTTTGAGAGTTCTCAAGTTTGTTTCACGAAACTTGTTCCCAGTGTACGGTCGTTCGTCACGGTCGGCCGGTCGACCTCTCGATGACAAGTTGTCCGATTTTTATCAAAAATAAACCTCAAGAAATACTCAGAAAAATTCGTAAAAACATTTTAAATCGATCGGGAGTATTTAGGACAACATTAGAAATATAGTTTTGAAGAAATAAAACATTTACACAAAAAATGTTGTCCGATATAAATTCAATAAATACTCAGAAAAATAGTAGAAACATTTTAGATCAATTGGGAGTATTAGGACAACATAGTTTCAATGTAAAAACCCGTTGACTTAAAACATTAAATGTATTGTCAATTTTGTATCGAAAATAAATTTGAGGAAATACTAGAAAAATATTAAAATCATTTTAAATCATTTAGGAGTATTTGGACAACCTTTAAAAACATTGTTTTGGTGTAAAATCAAAATCATCAAAATCATGATAAAACCATTTATCAAACAATCTCCCCCCTTTTTGATGATTACAAACCAAAACAATTTTAACGAGGTCGATTTTGAAAACAAAACAATTTAACCTAGGTTAAAGAGAACTATCCGTTGTGAGTGACAACATTTCATGCAATAAAAAACACGAGGATGGGAGTAGAGATATTCAAACACATATAGCAAATGCTCCCTATCAACATGCACAACAAGAGTTATATAGAAGCAACTTAAACATAAGCTAAAATATTAGCTTTTCGATATTGAGCTTAAGTATCAATAACTTAAAAGCTCCCCTGTCAAAGATACATCATTAGAACCGTATATAAGTCCATACTACAACTAATGGACCATGATTCATACATAACCGAAATGCACCAAGTGGACTAAATATGATCCACAACTTATGGCTTTATGAAGCCATAGCTTATACTTCTTTTCGTTAAGTTTATCTTAGCTTTTATGAGCTAATGAGCTTATAACCTGCTTTCTCCCCTTTGGAATCATCAAAAGAATGTTAGCACGATAAATACATCATATATTCATATCAAAGTGCGCAACAAAACCGATGTATCGAGCTATTTGAGCATTAAAGCTTATAAACCAAATAGGAGGGAAAAGTTGAATCATACGACTTGTAGAGGTTTATGAAAACTCATTTGATAAGCAAAACATGATCTCTATAAGTGTATAAGACTTTTGAAATCGAGAGAATCATGTAGGTGATGAATTTTTCATTGAAACGTTTTATCGAACACTTGGCGGGCGTCAAAAATTGAGAAAGATATATATAGCCCTTGTAAATGAAATCAAGCCAAGTTTTTCATCACCAAATGCAATTTAACAAATGTCAATCATCAACAATCAATAAGCTCATCACAAAAATATATGAATTGCATTAAGAAAAATACATATAAGCCACAAACTCGAGGTTCAACCCAATTGAGCTAAAGAGAGTGAAATTCTTACCATTCAATTGGTAAAGATGAGCATCAATGATGATAAACGAGCTAGATAATCCCCAAGATATATAATTTATGCAACAAAACACATTTGAAGTGAATTGTGTGTGAAAATGACAAAGGGGACGAAAAATGAACCAAAAGAGCCAAAATGGCTAAGTCGGGAAAATGAAGCATTTTAACAAAAATCCCTTAGGCGACCGGTCATGGGCAAGGCGGCCGGTCGGCAGTGGGCGACGGCCGTTTCGCCCTGGTTGCTTATTTGTTCGTTGATTTGCAAAATCCAGATTTTGATCCAGTAAATCCGATTTTCGCCCCTAAGTTTTAAAAACGTGCAAAATGCAAACGTAGACCTCATTCAATATACATTATGTCATAATCAAGCTCGAAATGAGGTAAAATACTCGTGATTAACGATCAAAAGTCGCGAGTTATCCTTGAGACGGAATTAAACACATCTCAAGTTTTTGTTAAAAATCATAATCCCTTAAACAATATATCGAATCTCGATATGTTTTAGTTCGATTATGACGAACCAAATTTTGAATACGAATAACCGTATAATAGATACCAAACTTGTTATCCCAAAAAAAACGTAAGAACGTTTTAAAGCTTTGGATACAAGTCATAAGAAGAAGTGCTTTCAAATATTTGAAAATTTCTTTTAATAGACTCTAACAATGAGATTCGTTGGGATAGTTTTTGAAGTCGAGCATATGACATAAGGCATATGGAATGTCGAGTCTATAGGAATAATACAAGAAAACATACCTCGAATTTGTTTGTCGGCCGATATGCTTTCTCAACCTTTGTCAATCTTTACCATAGAGGTTGAGATGGTTCTTCTTCCTTCAATGCTTAACTCCTTCAAGAGTTCTTATATAACCATCTTCTTGGCATTGAATGATTTGTAGTCCAAGCAAGAAATTGAGCTCCCCCATCATTCTCATCTCAAGCTCACCTAGTATCAACTTAGAAAACATATCTTGCACAAATATTCATTAGTAGCACCATAAATATTATCAACAAAAATTTGCACAAATAAACAACTCGCTTGCCCTTTTCACAAACAAAGAGAGTAGTATCAACTTTACCTTTTGTAAAATCATTTAGCAAAAATAGCTGTTTCTATCATACCATACACGGTACTTGTTTTAAACCATACAAGGCCTTAAAAACAATCATTTGGCCTAGAAAAATTTTAAACCCCGGAGGTTGTTTTACATAGACTTCTTCTTGAATAAAACCATTTAGAAATTTGGATTTAACATCCATTTGGTAAAGCTTGAAATTTTCTTTAAAACAAGAATGGGCAAGTAAAATGCAAATAGCTACTAAATGTGCTATGAGTGCAAATGTTACAACAAAATTAATTACCTTCTTCTTGAAAATACCTTCGAGCTACTAACCTCGCTTTAGTTCGACCAATGTTGCTTGGTCATCGAGTTTGTTAGGAATACCCTTTTTGTCTTCTTCATTACTATCATCATAGGCCATCCAATTGATCTAAGGTGTTCATAATAGAACATTTACATCCAAATATTTTGAGGTAACTAATATTTGGAGTACTTCATTTCTCCTCTACACAACTTAACAAACTCATTCGGCATCGCTTATATAAGCAAGAAAAAAATAGTCAAGTGTAAAAACATGCCTCAATCATCAATCACAAAAATATCTTGCATAAGAGCATAGTAGAAATAGACACTATATATGACATGAAGCAATAAACACATACTATGCATTTAGAAGATCATCAAGAGTCTAATAAATCATGCAAGTTCAAATAAGCTTAAGAAAGCTACAAAAGGTCTCTTTTGAAATTTGAAAATCCGAAAGCATATAGTTGAGACCTTATTTAAAAGAAGTATTTGAACAAGAGTTGATACGGCAAATATGTGCAATCAAATATCGAATAGTGCGCTTTCAAAAAATCTAAAAATCCTCTTAATGGCACTTGTATGAAATACTATGAAAAACAAGCACATAGGCACATGGCAATACATATATCGAGTCTATAAGAGTAAGAATAACACAAGTAAACGTGCCTCGATAATTTATGCCTTTCTTGACAAATAATGACGTAAATGGCCATTTGTGAAAATATGTAAATCTACACAATTCTTAAAACATATCTAAGACAAATCATAATGATAAAAGTGTAAAGCAAGAGATATCACAAGTAAGCTCATGCCATAAAAATCCATAAAAGATGATAACACACTTTAATCTACAAAAATGCACAAGAGTTTTAATAACATCATATAAGGTCTTCTTTTTCAAAAATATTTTAAAAGCACAAGTATATATTGAAGACCTTAATTAAAAATAAATATTTGAAAACTCGTTTTGCAATTAAGACACAAATAAAAGCATGCATAATAACAAAATAAAATGCATATTTAAATAGGGAGATACGGGTTACCAATTACGCCATTTCCATGGGTTGTGTCGTTCCCATTGTTGATGATATCTTCCTCGAGAAGTCACTTTGTTGATGATGACTTCTTTGATTGCTCCATTTCGAGGTTTGTTGCTTTCCCATTGTTGAAAGTCTCTTCTTCTTTGAAAATCATCTTGTTGATGATGTCTTTGCCATTTCAAGGATTGTGTTCTTCCCATTTTTGATTATACCCTCTTCTTGAAATCGCTTTGTCGAAAATAGTTTCTCCTTCTTTGATCAAATGAAACGGTCATTTGATGTCTTCTTAGCGGTATAAATTTTCTTCGATCATTATTTCCGGTACCTAATATGACATTGTTTTGTGGTACCCTTATGTGTTCGGGGTCCTTTGGGATTTGCTTGAGACTTTTAGGTCTCCAACAATAATGGAGCTATTTCAGCGACAAGTATTTACCGTATGACCCTTTTTACCGCAATAAAAGCATGTAATAATTCTAGGAGCATAATGACCAACGTCTTAGAGACTTGATTCCTTTTCATGTGATTGACACTTAAGGCTTATGATCAAGTTCTAGTTTGAATTATCACAACAATCAACAATATTGGTCATCTTATCGGTTTTAAGTTGGATTTAGATAAATCATTTTTCAAGCAATTTATATCCTCAACAAGAGTACTATTTTCTTTCTCAAGGTTTCTAACCTCACAAGAGTGGTGGTGTGAGCACATGATAGTGATTCATAGGAAGTAAATAAACTATCCTTATCATTCTTTAAAACAATGAATTCCTTTTTCAAATTTTTGTATTTAACAAGTAAGTTTTGGAATTCATCTTGTAGCTCATCATAATCATTTTGCAAGTCACTATATTCATTTTGCAATTCATTGTCATAAGAAGTAGAGGGTTTAGAACTTACCTCGTTTTCTTCTTCGATGCCCATGAGGCGTTGTTCAACTTGTTCATCATGGGAGGTTGTAGAGGTTTATACCATGTTGTTGAATTTGATGTTGTATCCATTTGTGAAGTAGATGCTTTTGAGTTGCTCCTTTCATTTGCATATGCTTCATAGATGGCTTCTAATTTTGCCATACTTCATGTGCCGACCGAATACCTACAACATGATCAAATTCCAAAGTGGTAAGTGAACAATGTAAAATATTAAGAGCTTTACCATTTAAGGAGATGATTTTCTTCTCTTCATCATTGAGCTTTTTGAAGCTTTTGAGGTGTGTGGTGTATCTTTCATCGGAATGAATTCTCCATTGATGACGGTGTTCCAAATATCGAACCCGCAACCTTGTAAATAGCATTCCATTCTTTCTTTCCAAAATATAAAATTTTTGGAATCAAACCGAGTGCTGGCTTGGTGGTGGAGGTCTTGGAAAGTTGAGCTTCGTTCAGTAGCCGACGATCGTTTCTCTTCACTCGCGATGTGAAACGAGCTTGCCAAAGAGTTTGGCTTTGATACCACTTGTAAGTCAGCGGCTACGATAATCTAGAGGGGGTGAATAGATTATCTCCATCTTTCGATTTCGCCCTCTTTTTAAAACCGAATGCTCAAAAACAAATATAAAGGTGCGGAATGTAAGCAACACGCGTCGATTTAAAGAGGTTCAACCCACCAGGGCCTAATCCTCTACCACCCCAAAGATATCAGGGATGGATTTCGAAAAGAGAAAAAGATTTTATTAATAATTACCAAAATTATTACAACAAAATCTTACACCAACACCTGAGAAGAGCACCACACTCTTCTTCAACACCACCTTTGAGATTACCACAATCTCACTCAAGATTACCACAATCTCCAACGGCACCTTGTGAAGATTACCACAATCTTCACCCTCAAGAGCACCACACTCTTCAACACCTCAACAAGAAGATTACCACAATCTTCTTACACCTAACACCTAGTTCACCCAAGTGTGTTCTTACCACAAGAACACTCACAGGATATCTTGTGTTTGAATGACGACCACAAATTCAAGATTACAACTCGATAATTGATAATACAATAGAGTGCAAGTGTAATAATCAAGAATAGCTAGACCTCAAGAATGTGAAAGTGAATAGCTAGGCAAATTACAACAAGAAATAAGACAATGTAAGAACAAGTGTATTCTTGAGTGTATCTTGTTGTGTTGTAGTTTTCTCTCTTATAGTTGTGCTTCAAAACTTCTTCTATTTATAGGAGATGATTGATACTTGATAGGCTCCTCTTGGAATCGATTTCTACAAAAAGATTGCAATTAAAAACAAGATTATAGTTTGTTAGAAATCAATTCCACAATTTAGGGAAAGGTTATCCTTTGCACAACGGTTAGAATTTTTTTGTCATTAAAGCATAGGGACCGTCGTCGCACGTAAATAGAAGTTTGAAACATATAGCACCAAATTAACACTGCAGGCGGCCGGTCGAAGGGCACTCGGCCCGGTCGAGCCGAGCCTATGTTCGGTTGCAGACGATCAATTTTGAGAGTTCTCAAGTTCGCATTTCACGAAACTTGTCCGTGTACGGTGGTTCACGTCGTCGGCCGTCGACCTCTCAATGACAAGTTGTCCGATTTTTATCAAAAATAAACCTCAAGAAATACTCAGAAAAATTCGTAAAAACATTTTAAATCGATCGGGAGTATTTAGGACAACATTAGAAATATAGTTTTGAAGAAATAAAACATTTACACAAAAATGTTGTCCGATATAAATTCAATAAATACTCCGAAAAATAGTAGAAACATTTTAGATCAATTGGGAGTATTAGGACAACATAGTTTCAATGTAAAAACCCATTGACTTAAAACATTAAATGTATTGTCCAATTTTGTATCGAAAATAAATTTGAGGAAATACTCCGAAAAATATTAAAATCATTTTAAATCATTTAGGAGTATTTGGACAACCTTTAAAAACATTGTTTTGGTGTAAAATCAAAATCATCAAAATCATGATAAAACCATTTATCAAACAACAGCCTCTAGGCTGTTAAGGGCCGGTTCTGGTATTGGTGGTTCCGGGCCCAGTTAAACCTGCGGTTCTAAGCCGATAATGATATTTTGTTTGAACTTTTGAATTTAAATTCTAACTATACGGTTCAATTGGAAAAATGGAGGTCATAGCTATAAAGGAAACAGTGATGACAGTCCATATCTTTGGTGAACATAATACTACTGAGGGATGACTATAGGGAACTAAACTAGGTAGAAAATCACACAATAACTTATGAAGAGACTAGGAAGTGCCATCCATGTAATACAGTATCATGGTCTGGAGAAAGGGCTTCTGTGGAGGTCCTTCGCATAGATTATTCACATCGGAAAGATAAAAGCAGAGAAAACTAGAATCAAAAACCTTTACTCTGCGATTGGTGGTTAATATAATTTGCAAAATTTTCCCTAAAAAATATTTTTGGCCCACACTTTGATTGTTTGTGAAAAATTTCAAGAAATAAACTATCACTCATTCTCATTTTTCCAATCATCAATCACACCAAAATATTATTTTACAAAAAAAAAAAAAAAATAACTACCAACTATCATCATTATACAATCATGTCACAAATACACTATTCACTCTCTCTTATTTTTCAAATCATCAATCACATCCGGTCACTATTTTACTGAAATATCATCACATCATATATTCATCATACAATAACACTCAGTCAAACGGTTGTTCTTCCTTTGAAGCTTTAAGGCTCAGTTCCAAAACGTTATTTAAAAACTAGGATCACTCTTTTCCCGACTACCAGTGGTGAAATTACAAAAAGTCAATAATAGTGCCGTCTCTCCGCTCCCTCTTTTTCTACACGGCGGGTTACCAGATAAGAGGGTTCCTCCTTCGGACCCTTGCTTCCTTTTCTGATTTTTCAAAAATAAATTTTCACCACTACTCACTTAAAAAAATGAAAATGGATGGAATGAAAGGTCATCCAATCACAGCCTTAATCATTCATTTTGTACATGAGCGTATATGCAAAGACTCAAAATTCCACTTCAACTGGTATAACAAGTAGCAATCAGTAACTTTGTTGTTCACAATTTTGAAAATTCAAATCCTTCAGACAAGGTTTTAAGAAAAGTCATAAGGGATGGAGTTCCAGGTCAAACATGAGAAAAATAGTGGTCTAAGATTTTTTCTGTCAAAAATGTCCATTAAGTTGTGCAGAAAACCACATGCAGACATAATGTCAAACAAGAAATGAACACTCTTATACTGCAACTCTCAAAACAAAGTCTATAACAGAAGTGCAATCTTTTAAGATGAACGACCATCAATTAGCTAAAACTCCTAATTCTACAAACATCGTAAAGTACTTCAAAAAGGCAATAACATTAAGACAATTGAACGGTAACTGTAGAATACATGGAATCTCACAGAAGGATTTCCTATCTTAATACAACAATATGTCACCATTATGGAAATACTAAGATGGCAAACATTTCAAATATTTTTACCAACAAAAAGAGTATACATTAACGCGACTGTCCCCGTGTACAAACAAAAAATAAGAAATGAAATGCGAAATTTACCAATCAACACAGAGCCAGATTGCAAGCCATACACGAAACTAAATCCACATAAAAAAAAGGAAAAAGACATCAATCAAATGTGGATTACTTCCTACACATATGGATACTTCTGTTTGCTACAAATCAAATTTTAATAGCCGAACATCCAAAATTAAGAAATAAATTTAGGGGTCTACATCGGTGTTCAAAAAGCGTTGGGCGCTAAGCGGGCGGCAGATTGGGGCCTACTAAGCGGGCGGCAGATTGGGGCCTATGGCCAGGTTAGGCGGGGCCTAATCGGAAGAATAACAAAGGCGGACAAGGGGCTAGCGCCTAGGGGCTAATCGGGACTAGGGGGATTTTAGAACAGTGGTCTACATCCTAGAGGTAATATGCGTACAAACTCAACATTTTTAAGTAACAAGGGCAAACGAACCAAGTGATAAAAGAAGGCCAATATTTTACACAGCCTATACATAAACTTCAAAAATACCAAAAGGAAATTACACTGCATTAACTGTAATGGACTAAGTACGGGGAAAAAAACCTGTTTATTGGAGAACCCGGAAGAGGACTGTGAAACCATGTTGATTGTGAGCTTCGAAGCCATGGATGGTCGCGGCTGCACGAAGGCTAATGGAGTCTTGGGTGGGTCCAGGTTGGGCACTATCCGCCTCCATGCCGCCGTGAATAGGTCGTCCGCCGCCTGCTCAGTCGGACCCCGGAAGTGGAGAAGGTGTGGCGGCGGGAAAGTAGGCGGACGGTGACACGGTGTAACATAGCGGATTTGGTGAAATGATCGCTCGGCTCGCAAGTCGGAAGTCAGAGAGAGAGGGAGAGAGAGTTGATGAAATGTGTGTGTGTGTGTGTGTGTTTTGTAACATTACAAAACAATACTAAAGTCGCAGATGAGTCGAGTAATAGTCAATAGTCGTGTCAATTTAACTTTAACTTTGAATTTCCGAACTCGAACTCGAGTCTCCTTCAAAAAAAAAAAAAAAAAAAAAATCTAATTTAATTTAAGCTACAATATTAGTTCGAAATTTGCGAGGTTTTACTTTTATAAGTTACAAATAATGAGTAATAAACAAAAATATATAGACAACAACATTAACACCAATAAACTTTTGATAATGATAAATTCACGTTGTAATATTTCGGCCCAAATCATGATATAAAAAAAACCATCTCTTCCAATCATTTCATATGCAAATATGTAAGTAGTACCCAACTCTTGTTGAATGTTGACGTGTCCAATTTTAAGTATTTATCTTTTTTTATTTTAGAAATTAATACAACCATATTTTGTAAAATGGGAGACTTGGACACTACCTACTTGGAGGTTTTATTATTGCATTTATTGTCGCTAAATATACACTTTACATCTACTTTACAATAATATTTGATACATGATTAATAATAATAATCAATACAATGTTGTTAAGAGAATCATATAGTGGTTAAGACTCATACGTTAAGACCAAGGGTCTGGGGTTTGATTCCTATCCCATTTCTATCCTAAAACATGTACTTATAAAAAAGAATGTTGCAAAAAATATAATAAACATTACCATAACTATCTCGTGTGCTTGATTTGGGCACCAACCCCTACAAAGTATCAAGGAATGAAGGACGTGCTTAGGGATGGATGTGTGCGGGTAAGGCCGGAACTCTAACCAAACCAACCTCATTTGAAGTGGTATGAGATAAATAAATGGGTTTGAGGCGATGACGAATATGAATTTTTATCTAGGTCTGATATGCACTAAAAAAAATATATCGTAAAAATTATAATTAACATTACTATAAATATCATGTGTGCTTGATTTGGGCACCGACCCCTACAAAGAATCAAGGAATGACATACATGCTTAGGGATGGAATGGGTCGAACCAAACCGATCTCATTTGAGGTGGTATGGGACAAATAAAGGGGTCTGAGGGAGTAACAAGTATAAATTTTTTATCAGGGTCGGGGTCGGATTACGGGTTTAGTAAGACCCCACCTAGACTTATATAATTAGTATATGTGGACAATTATAAAAATTACCCCCAAGTTTAGCTTAATTACCGAAAAAATCAGTTATTTTTCAAAATCACAACCCCCTATGTTGTATTAGAATACCACTCGAGGTTTGTATTATACAAATTTCCCCCTCAATGGGGTGCATTTTGTTTATAATACAAATATCAAGGGGTATTTATAATTTTGAAAGACAATTGTGTTTTTTTTGTAATTTCGCCAAATCTCGAAGATAGTATTTGTAATTATCCGTTTAGGTCGTATATATTATTGTTCTAGAACTCTTGATTCATATACTTTTTTTAGTGTTTACTATGTATTCATACAATACAATAAAAAATTAAAATAAATATCACATTTGACATAATTTTTTGCAACAATATTTTGAGTAAAAATCATACAAAATTTGTCAAATATATGAAGTTGGAGGATCTAGCGAGACTTAGGCTAGACACATCCATGGGCTGGGACGAGTCTGGGCCTTGTGTATTCTTAACGCGTCAAGTCCCCGGGTTGGGTCCACCGACCTCCCTAGACATGCTTAAAAGAAGAATAATTCACCAACATACAATAAGCACGTTAAAAACAAGTGTCTTTCCCTAAACCTACCTCGACCATCTCCGTAGTTTTGACTACTTTTTTGAGTGAAAATTCGCACTACTTTGGCGCAGAATCCGTGACTTCATCTCCAAAGATCTGCACTATTTCCGCACTAAAAAGAATATTCCATAAGATTCCTTCTTTTATTAATTTAATATTGATTTTTATTATTTTATAATTGATAAAAATATTATTTAAATAATTTTATATGTTTAGAGATTTTTTCCGGATCTTGGAGAGTCCGGAATCGGTCTTCCAGTACTAGAAAAAATATCGTATATCTGTTATTATTTGTATTTTCAATAATTTTATTTTATGTAACTTTATCTATTTTTATGTAAATGTTTTTTACTGTTGTAAAATTATGTTTCAGTATTTTATAATGAAATTTTATATAAGATTTATACTTTTTTTGTGTAGTATTATGAAAATTACACTTCATATTATTTAAAATAAATTATCATATATAATTAAATTAATTTTAATATTATTTTCTATTAAATTAATTGAAATATAAAATTAACTACAATATTCACATTAAAGAAATACATATTAACTAATAACAAATTAAACCAAAAAAAAAAAAAAAAGAAAGGTATAGCGCTGGAACAGTACAGCGCCAGATATGGCGCTGCACTGTGCATATCCTAAACTGGCGCATGATTATAGCGCATTGCTGGAGATGCTTTCCTCTCCACTTTAACGCCTAACGCCACTTTGGATCAATTGCTGGAGACGCCCTCAGCTGATAATAGCAGCAAACTATTTGAAGGTACTAGCCACTAGGACATGATTATTTTGGTTCATAAGAGCTGAAATATCAACGGCTGGAGAGATTGCATATTTGCATTGCATGTTACATGTCTTTTCGGACACCTCACGAATGCTACCATCTATGCGACTATGAGTCAATAACAAGGCACAAAGCAGCATAACAGGAACCACTGATGTGTAATAATCAATTCATATTAGAAGGAGAAGATCCGTTTGGCTCATAAGAGCGACAATATCACCGGATGGAATGCATATTTGCGTTGAACGCCACAGAAATGCCACCATCTATTAGAGTATGAGTGATAAGAAGGCAAAAGTAGCTTACCAGAAACCATTGATCTGTAATATCATCCAGTCATTAAAAAGATATGGCCCTTTCGACTCATAAGAACTGCAATATCAACGGACGGAAAGATAAATAATGCGATAATGTAGCAAAGGCATCAACATATCAGAGGGAGAACACAGCATCAAAAGAGTTGTAAACAAATAATAACATATATCAATTAAGATATAATTGTGCAGCGAATGTGATAATTTAAGAGCTAATTTCAGTTACTGCTTAAAATTTCAGCATTTCTCAAACTACATTCTCATAAACACCTGGTCGGTAAAATGAAAATAATATTTGTTCAAGATTTTCATTTTCTTGGAATTAAAAGTAATTAGTATTAACACTGAAGCTTCTCCCTTATCCGCACAAACGAATTGTGGTACATACATTTTCATCCGATCTTAACAAGCCAATGACTCTATTACAACTTTGTTTGTCCCACCCTTTCAGCAGCAAATCCAGTAACATGGCAAAGCTAGCTAGAACCTCGTTCAACACTGACAAAGAAGCACTTATCATCTATCTTGATGGGATGATGGGGAGATTTTTCCATCACATTGTCTATGGTCTCATCAGACCAAAAAGAAGAGAGAAGAATCCATTGCTAGCGTTAACAATAAAGATCATTGAGAATTAGAACAACCAAAAATATGGACCCAAAAAAAAAAAAAGAGAAGATGAAAAGTCATGCCAATCCAGCCTATATAACAGTATTGAATTTCGCCCTTGCAAATTCCATGTAAAAGTGTTCATTGCCAAATCATTCAACAGAGATACAACTGATACCAGCCCCATGAAGGGATTATAATTTACTTACTCCATACAAATTGTGATCCAGAACTTGCACATATCTCGCGACCCCACGATAGAGAGAAATGTGAAAGAAAGAGTGAGAGCGATGTTTCCTTTCAAGTTCGAAATCTCATGTAGGTATACATGAGAATAGAGAAGTGTACTATGGATTCAGAACTGGCAGGTCAGAAAAATTGGAATGACAGTCCGGCTACTAGAGGAGCTATTCAACTATTATCAACAATCAACTCACTGTGGATTTTCCAAAAGATGGGAGCAAGGAGAGAAATTTGGGAAAAAGAGGATAAGCACATAACAATAAAACTTATACGCAAAAGATTGCATCAGACAAAAGCATGTTCAACCTAAACCAGTGAGCACAAGATAATACATCCCATGATCCACACGTTATTGCGCCAATTTGCATATATCTTCGTACTCAACAGCCTTGAGAACCCTTCCATCATATATTCCCTTCTCAATCTGCACCTTGGCACAAAACTTATCAGCATCAATTGCTAGCAACCTTGCATTCTCACCACGATAGGCCCCATTCACTATCTTCACAAGCCCTCCTATCTGCGGAAGCACAGTTTCCAGCTCCTCCTGATCAACCCTCAAAAGATGCTTATTATCAAGCATTTCAATCTCCCCATAATATCTATCGATCACCTTACGCACAACGCCCTTCTGCTTATAGTACCCCTTATCCGCCAAACCTTTACTCATAACCTTCACTATAATCCCTTCAAACAGCCAATAGTCTTTCCTATTGCTTCTCTCTTTAGCCTTCTCTTCCTCCTTCATCAACTCATCCAAAACCGACGCATTCTTACCCGAGTTTTCACCTCCCCTTTTCGCTTCCCATTTTTACTCTCATATTCCCCATCATCAAACACTGACCTCGAACTCTCCCGTTTTTCATTTATCTCCACATTCTTCTTTGACAACCCCAAACTCAGCTTAATTTTCTTTTC
Source organism: Rehmannia glutinosa (assembly GCA_016081115.2). Classification (NCBI taxonomy): domain Eukaryota; kingdom Viridiplantae; phylum Streptophyta; class Magnoliopsida; order Lamiales; family Orobanchaceae; genus Rehmannia; species Rehmannia glutinosa. Next base: position 227,789 of record JABTTQ020003223.1, read on the forward strand.
ACCGTCTCCATCACTTTTCTCCAAGATTTTCGATTTAATTACCTCTTCTTCTCCACTCTTGTCATCGGGCCCCATCACCATCGTCTGCTCAGCTCGCTCAATTTGCCTCTGAATCTCCTTCTCCATCTTCTCCTCATCCGCAATATCCGCTTTAATCCTCTTATTCTTCATCTTCTCCTTAAAAAGAGTCTCCGAATCTCTATCAATATACGTCATAAACCAACCTTTGGGGTTTCGTCGATCTTACACTTACCAGTCTTGCCCAAATACTTCACGAACTCGGTCAGCGTAGCCCACTGAGTGGAATTCATGTGAACGTGGTGGCGGTCGTTGATGTACTCGTTGTAGACGACGGTGGCGGCGACGCGGCTGAAGCGATGGCTGCGTTTCATATGCTCGAGAAAAGACTCTTCAAATTCTTCGGAGTAACCGTCGATAATACGGGTCGGGTTCTGGCCGAATACCTGCATCTGACGCTGGTGAGACTCGCTCATACAGTGGCACTTGAATCCGTTCTCGTCGCGGCACTGCTTTTGGCACATCTGGCAGTACCATCGCAGCTTCTGCAAACCCTTTGCTTTGATTCGGTTGGCAATAGCCTTTGGGGTCAAGAAATCGCTCTTGCCCATCGAGAAATTCTGATTAAGGAGCTGGTAAACGAAATTGTATGGGTTAGGGTTTGAGCAATGGTTTGGGGGTTGCAGTGGAGGAAGAGGTGGTCGGGGTCTGGTGTTTGGTTTTGCTGAGACCAAAGGGATTTTTAACTTTGGGAAATTTAATATTAAAAGAATTCACTTTAATAAGATTATTTTATTATTATTAAATTTTACGATTGCCGTTCGCACCTCTTTAGTTAAAACATACTAACTACTAAGAAATAAGAATAACTGATAAATACTTTTGTTTGCGTACACAATTTGAATTGTCGCGTAATACTACATATTTTTTTTAATTAAAACGTTTAGTACACATATTATAGTTATTCATATAATATTTGTTGAATCATACTTTTATTTAAATAAAATTTATAATATCTAAATAATCTAAAATTAATTTATAATTATTAATTAAATATTATATAATTAATAAAATAAAAACATTAATAATTTATAATATACTAATTATTATTACACAATTATTTTTAATTACTATAAGTACTATTTCTATAAATTACTATAGTACAATTTCTATAAAAATAATGTAAAATAAATCGTACTATTAATTTGAAATAATTCGTTAACATTTGTATTTACCCATGCGTTAAAAATTTGTATATTTATCATTTTAAACGCGGAATTCTCCCCGTCCTGTATTTTAACTAAATACTTAGCACAAAGTGTATACAATGGCATTTGGACAATAAATACGAAATTTTAGTTTGGGTTGTGAAAAGTTTTTATAAATCACAATAGACTGACTACCCTCGACTCAACTCTCAAGTTGTTAAATATTTTATAAATCATCAAAACATATTTTGAAAAATTTAATAAAATAACATAATTGTGTAGATTATGCAATTTACACATAAAATTATGTGTTAAAACATTCAATCATGCGAAAACTGAATCATAATAAAATTTCAGTGTACGATTTGGGCTCGAGCACATGCATTATGATGGGCCTAGTCCATTGTTAATGTAGATTCAAAAACATCATGATCGGCCTAAGTGGCATTGCTGAAATAGATATCCATGTGTCAAGATAAATTGTAAAGATGTAGAAGGCATACTTTTAAGATGTTTAGAGCATCTCCAATCCTTGTCTCTAGTTTTATGTCATTTTAACACTATTCTAGAGAAAAATTTAGAGGGATTAAGTTTCAACTCCAATGCACACCTCTATTTTGTACTCCATTTTAACACTATTTCTTTTTCGGAGTACATGGGTCATGTATAGTTTGCACAAGCGTGGACCATTTGGGGTATATATCATCGGCTAAATAATACCCCGTGGTGTACTCTTTTCCTTGAATGACATAATATGCAGGAGGAACAATACCTTTCGCAAGATTAGAAAAAAGATAAGTTAGATCCTAGCATACCAAAGTATGCTTGCCATATCCAAAGCTCATAATCAGCAACGATTTCAAGAATAATAGTCGGATCTCCACTGCGACCTGCATATTATCCTGCCCAAGCTGTTGGATAATTTTTCCACCTCCAATGCATACAATCTAGACTACCTCATTCCTGGGAAGCCACATTGTTTACCAATATAAAGTAGTATAGAAACGTCACTTGCTGTAGGTGATCTTAAATATTGCTCCGAAAATATCTCCACAATAGCACGACAAAATCTCTTTACACATTCAATTGCAGTAGACTCTCCAATATTGATGTACTCATCAATAGCATCCGCTGGCATAGCATATGCTAATATCCGAAATGCTGCTGTTATTTTTTGAAGTGTAGACAAGCCAACTCATTTGACCGCATTCCTTCGTTGAATAAAGTAACCATCATGATTCTTAACAGCATCAACAATATGAAGAAATAAATCTCGAGACATTCGAAAACACCTACGGAACATTTCTTCATTATATGTTGGATTCTCAGAAAAATAATTGTTGAAAAGGCATTGAGTTGCTGCTTCTCGATCACGATGAATTGTCTTATGACCAGGAACTGAGCCACCATGGGTAGTCGGGGCATTTTGGTTTCCAAAATATTCTGCAATGATAAGATTATTGTTATAAATTTGTTGAGCTATCAATTTTTGCTCTGTATCATAACTACTGATTAAATGTTCAAGCTCATCATCGGATGAACTTGAAGAAGAAAATACATAAGAAGAGCCATCGTAATTGGAATTCATTTGAATAAATTTGTGTGTATGAATAATGAGTGTGCTTCTTTTATAATTGTTCAATACTTTTACTTTTAGAATAGTTGTAACTACATGTCACATGTGTGTGCAGGCTTTTAAAAAAGTGTGTGCAAGCTTTTGAACATTTGTAGCACAACCCACATGTTTCTGCAGAGCTTTTGAAAAAATTGAGCATAATAGAAGTAATTGTACTCAAAGCTGCAACCTTATCTATCTATTTGATATTCTTTAATTCTATACCATCCGATTATTATCTTATTTGGATTTCATGTCTTTGAATCTATACCGTTTATTTAGTGTCTACAACCTCTATAAATAGAATACATTATACACATACTCCTACACACACTATCAATCTTAAATTGATCTATATATCACTTTCTTAAATTATCTTATTACCTCACATGGCCTCATCCCGAAATCCCAATCATACTATTGATGAAGATAGACATCTTTGTCATGTATATGTTGACATTTCACAAGATTCGGAAATAGGTGCATACCAAACAAAAGAACACTTCTGGAATCGTGTTATGGATGCCTATAACTCCACAAAACCAAATCAAATGATGCCTGACCGAACCCAAAGATCAGTTGAAAGTCGCATGCAATAAATACTCCCTGCTAAATTAAAAGGGTGTATTGAACAAGTTCAATATCAGAATCCAAGTGGATTTTCTGGAAAAGATATTGTAAGCCATCATTTAATATGTTATTTTTAAATTTTCTTTTACCTTTTATTTAATTTTAACATGTGTTATTCATTATGCAGTTCGATCGTGCAAAACAACTAATGATGATAGACTCAAAATATAAAAAAGGTTTCAAGTTTGAACATGTGTGGTCCATTATGAAAGATTTTTCGAAGTTTGATAGCACTTCACGAAATTCCCGATCACAAAGGATTTCATCCCAATCAGATACGATGCCCGAGTCCCCAATCCCAATCGATCCTAGGTTATCTTCATTTTCTCCGAATTTAAGTGATGAAAATATCAGTGGTTCTTCATCATCACATCGTCCAGATGGGATGAAAAAAGCCAAATTAAAGAGAAAAAAAGGGGAAGATATGTCTGCCGTTCTAAACACGATTAGAGAAGAAAACCAAAAACTACGAGATTATTGGAGAGTTCAGTCACAAAAAAAGATTGTGTTGTTGAGGTGCAAAAACAAAAAATTGAAGCACAATGGCAAAATGTTGAAGCAAAAAAAGATTGGCAGAAACAACTGAGTGGGAAGCCGAAAATAAAATTTTAATGATAGATTTGGACACCATTTCGATACCAATCGACGTGAGTACTTTCGGAAAGAAGCGAGATAAAAATTATCTTGAAAAAGAGAAGAACAACTACATCAACCAAGGACTAGTAATAATTTCGGACTGTTTGGGGGTTATTTTCAAGATCTTGGAGGATTGGGAAGTGGACTTGGGCCTTACTAAAAAAAAATATTGTATTGTAGATTCGAGTTATCTTATTATGTATTTCATGTTTTGTCTCTTTATGTTTTATTATTATTATATGTATTTTAGTTTATTGTAATTTTATTGTATTTGATGTTTTTTTTAGGTTATCTTATGGATTTTATATATATGTGTGTATGAAGTTGAAGTTAAAGTAACAATTTTATTACATATATATGTGTATGAAGTTGAAATTAAAGTGACAATTTTTAAACAAAAATGACAAAAAAAAAGAGAAAATGTAAAACACATATAAAAAAAAAAATATTTAGAGGAGTGAATAGTACAACGCCACATAAAGCGGCTACCTATTCACTCACTCAATAAAAGCGTGGCTTCTAGCGGTGGGTTGGAGAACCCATTTTGACGAAAATTAGCGGTTGACGGTAGATTAATGGTACTTTGGAGATGCTCTTAGGGCATCACCAATGCAAAATTTTTGAAGAGGTTTTTGGAGTAAAAAACCTCATACAAAAAGCTGACCCCATTGTGGTGCTAAGCTTTTTCTTATCCCAAAAAAAACGGTACCGTTTACATGGTACCGCTTCTTAACAAAAATAAAAGAAGGGAAAAATGGCAAAGACTTCGGTTATGAGTTGTGACTGTAAAGTTATGGTGGGATGTGGGGCCCATTGTTGGAGGTTTTTGGATTGTGTAAAAGAAAGTGGGGTTTTTCATTTTTAATGTTTTGATGATATGGTGTTGTGGGATCCACCAAAAATAGGTTTCTACAATTATAGCATTGGAGATGCCTTATGTTTTTCCCCTGAAGCGATAGAAACATATTCGTCAATAAACAAAATATACCGAGGTCAACGAACCACAATGTCACTTTGGTTACACTATTGGATCCAAGGAGGGAATTGAGAGTGCCATTCACCAATGTAGAACTGTAGAAGGATACTTTTTGGATGCTTCGAAGCAATGGGTTCTAGATAGAAACCACCAAGATTTCTCGCATTTCTTCCACTCCAACGACTGAAAACCCACAAAACAAACTGTTAGAAGGGGCTGGCTAGAAGGTTTTCTGATAAAACCTTTTTGATGCTTGAGTTATCAGACTAAACTATATTCGAAATAATAAGAATGTAAAATGTATATGAATAGTATGAATGTTCAAGTAAAATAAATTTCTTGCTCCCAAAAATGTATTTATAGATGGAAATAAGATACACGATCTGAGAGATATAATCTGACAAAATCCGTTACCTTGTTGATTATTAAGACTTTAGGTAAGATATATCCTAAAAATCCCGCATACATGCATATATTACGATTCTCTCGAATCAAGTGATATTCTCGCACTTACCGATCCCATTTGTTGAATAGCTCGGCTAATTGTTACATTAGCGTTAACTTATTTTAGCTCGGGAAGAAAAATTGGCTCAATTTGTCCCTAGCTTCAAGAGTTGTATAAACAACTTTGTCATATATATATATATATATATATATATATAAATTCATTCAATGATAAGTCATGGATCTCCCATGCTAGATCGGTTTTTGGCCCATTAAGTAGAAAGGCCTAACTTGGGCTCATCAAGAAGGATATATAGTGATCTCCCAATGATTGTTTTTGCAATTATCTTGCTAATTTATACATGAAATTAAATTCAACTAGAAATCTATACACCTTGTGCTGTGCGGACATTTAAGGAGAAAACCAATTATTTGTTGTCAACCATTATCTATTGGCTTCAGTTAGCTGCTATTAAACTGGCCTTAATTGCACGATCGAAATATTGCTATATGGAATGCTTGAACTCAAATTAATGTTTTCCTAAATTTTCAGAAATAAATTAGGCGTTCGTCCAAGTAATGCCTGTACGTATGGCGTGACACTATGCGTTTGGGTGCCGACTAGACGTGTCTGTACAATAATACAAGTGGCTGCTAACAAGGCGTGATCAAAAACATTATGGTTAGTCTTTAATACTAATGGGAAGCGAGTGAGTGCACATATCTATCATGACAAAAATACAGGATAAATAATTATAGACATTGGCAAGAATGAAATTTAATTTGGGTGAAGAAATCGGATGTACTTCGGGTCGGTCGCTTCGTCTCGAGCCTATGTACTTTCGGTTCGGGTTCTGTAAAAGAGTGAACGTTAGGTTAGCCGGAATGGCCCCCAGCTAAGATCCTCCTATGCTTAAGTCAGATACAGATGTAACGTCGCTAATAAACTGAAAACCGAGGTGACTAACAATAAATGAGATATCTGTAGCAAAGAGAACATTGGGGTATTTATAGGTTTTGACTTCATAGGGCGTACGAGGCCGTACTACCTAGCTCCACATGTCGACCTCGCCTTGGTCCATCTAGCAAGATCTAGTAAACTAACGGATTCGGGTCAATAAGCGACCTGAACAGTGACCTCGGGTCGGGTCGCGGCCTGAATACAAAAAGCCACGGTTTCTAGCCTCTTTTAGCTATTTTGAGCGAGGGCATTTAGGTAATTTTGATTGGATGTATATCATTACTCCCATAATTACTTTAGTATTAATTACTAAGGTAACTTTTAATCTGGACCGTACAATTGAAACAATCGTTTAATATAAGCCGCGCAATTTTCCCGCCCCTCCCTATATATATAGGGAGCCCTTTCAGTTGTTCATTTTTCACTCTTCGTATTGGTGTAGTAAAAAGTCATTAGTTCGCTGTGAGCTCGAAGGTTCTTCTTCAGTCGAAGGTTCTCAAAGTTTTAATTCAAATCTCCAACAGGATAGCCTTAGCTTCACTTTGTATACTATTTTTTGATTTTTGCTAATTTTTCTCTCTCCCCTTTGCTATGCCTTCTGATCATACCCTAGGCTCATCGGATTCGAGCTCGAGCTCAGATTCTAGCTCAAAATCTAGCTCTGATTCTGGCCCTCTTCCGGGGCTTGTGTCATTCTAAATGTGAACCCACTTAAGGTTGTTAGAGCGGTGCCTCACTTAGAAAACCCTAGCCCTGATCTGGATCAAAATGACGAATGTGAAGAGTCGAAATGTCTGTAGATCCTGACTTAGAATTTACTGCCCCTTGGGCCTTGCTTCGCTCTATTGTAGGGAAAGATTTTTTATCCTCATTAATTATCAAATTATAATCCCGGGAAGGGATGATCGAATCAATAAGCCTCCTTCATGATGCATGTCCTTCCACCTCCCTAGCCTAGAAGCGGGCCTGCGTTTTCCCTTAGCTCGCTCTATTGTAGATATTTTGAGGGGACTAGGTGTGTGCCCTGCTCAGCTCGTCCCAAATGCATATTGCCATATTCTAGGCTTTGCGATCTTAATTTGATATTTCGAGGAGACACCCTCCTTTCCTCATTTTTGGTTTCTTTATTCTATTAACTCGTCCTCGACCACTAGTGAGAAGGATTTTTTCTATCTTTCTCGCAGACCTAGTCGCAAATTGCTTCACCATATCCATTCTTCTGTATGGCCTTGGAAAGAGAAATTTATTTACACCTGATCCCCCATAGAGACCCCTTGGGAGGTTCCTTTTGAGTGAAGGGTTACCCGTCGTCACCCTCGTGACCTCGCCTCGGTCACTTGGGATGACGATTTTGTATATAATGAATTATGTACAAATTTGGTTTTTGGCGAACAAGCTCTTAACGGAGGAAGTTCTTTCTCTTTTGCCGACCTTAGCCCCACCTCAAGCCAACTTCATTAACTTTGGGTAACTTTCAACTCCTTTATTTTTACAATGTTAATTTCGATTGTCGTTAATCCATTTTCTTTTGTCGCTTCTTCACAGAAATGTCTGTCAAAGCCTCACTTATAGCGAAGCAGCTGAAGAAGCAGAAGGAAACCTTACTTGCTCGTCGTAAGGAACGACCTCCCCCAGTTCCAAAATCAGCCAGCACCCATGTTGTCTTAGGATCAGATACGATTCCCTCACCTTCTGACAATATTCATCTCAAAATTCAAGGCTAGGTGTCCTTTGGATCTGCTGACAATTTGCGAGTTGCTCGTCCTTCTTCAGCTTGGTCCACTCCCTCGCGTCCCCCCCACTCAAGACACTACCGAAGCTGATAAGGCCTCCGGGTCTCGAGGCAAGTCCCACAAGGAAAAATCTCAGAAGGATAAGTCTCATAAATACAAATCTCACAAGAGCAAGGATTCAGGGAGTAGAGATCGCGAAGCTCACGAGGGTCAGTCCAGCAAGAGGCCTCGGCTCGGTCCCGAAGTAGAGACATCAAGAAAGAGGCCCTAGGTCGATCCCGATGTGGAGACATCCAACAACCTTGATATGGAGGCTCAACTCAAGTGGTTGCAAATGTGCGAGAATCAGCCCTCACATATCCTCTGCCTTCAATGCCTGTCTTCCTCGCATGATTCCAAACTTGTTAGGAAATTTATTAAGTAGATTTTGATAATACCATGTAAAACTTAAACTAGGAAGTTGGCATCCCATTTTCCTTGTAATTTGTATTATAATAGATAGGGCTGGAAAAGCTGAGTCAAGTCAGCTATGCCAAGGATTACAAGAAGTCAACTGCAGACTATGTGAACTCTCTACTGTATGTCAGCTGAGTAATGCCAAGAAGGAAGTCAAGGACTCGACTGAAGAAGAGTCAGCTGTGAAATAGCTATAAGAAGTGTCAGTCAAGTCAACCTTAGAAAGCCAAGTCTCAAGTTGAAGTGACAGTTGAGTTATCCAATGACTAGAGCTGACTCAAGTCACCTGGGGTACAGACAGTAGTCTAGTCAAGACAACTGACTTAGATCCGTTGATAAAGTCAAGAATATTACTCAATATAATAATATGTCAAAGCTATCAGGTCTAAAGTGTTAGTCCCAGAATTATGCAAGAAGAATGAACCAATGGGAAACACTGCACCTTGTTTCGTGCACTGCAATGTTTGCAAGACAGGTCAACATCAAGGATCGCGGACAAGACAAGCCAAGCGAACACAAGTGACATTTGAAATTAGCCTATCTCTTCAATGGGCAAAATTTCAAATGTGCACTATAAAAGGCTGAGAAAGTTATTGACAAGAGGTTACCTGTAACCTGAACCACGAGCAAACACGCAATATTCAAGCATTTTAACCTGCTATATTCTCAAAAACATTCAAGCAATTCCTCAAGCCTGAAACTCGAAGGAAATCGATCCAACACAAGTTGTGAAGGAAAGACAACTTCAAATCTGTTGAAGAGGAAACTTTTGAAGAAATCAAAGGGGTCTACTTTCCAAGCTAGGATTGTAGAAAGGTTCCAGGTCGAACCATTATCAAGTTTGTTGGAGGGCTTCGTGATCAAATCCAAGAACTTGAGAAGTGAGCTGAAGTAGCAAGGAAGCTGCCCTGTGAAGAAGCTGAGTTGGAAGAGAAGCCAACTGTGTGATCAAGACTATCTCCAGACTGTTCACCGCTTTGTAAACCGATCTATTACATAGTGGATTCCTCCAGGAGTTGGAGAAGAGAGGTTTACAAGAATTACCCCATCTTCGAACATCTATAAAATATTTGTGTCATGTACTTTGAGCAAATTTACTTTCCTGCATATTCATTTTATATTTGTTGATCATACTTGCTATCCAACTGATAAATAACTAAGTGCTAAAATCAAGTGTTTAAAACAAGCTAAAATCTAATCTAAGGGTGTTAAGTCTTCCGCTGTTAAAAACCAATCAGCCAAGTTAAGTATTTGGCTTGAGCAAGGGATTATTATACTATCAACGACTCTATCGAGTGCTGAGTGGGTAACTCAATTTGAAAAACCAACTTAGTTGTCCATCAAGGACATACTGTTTGAGTCAACTCTGTTGAATTATTTTAAAAGGACTAAATCGAAAATTTGGTAAGGCTTATTCAACCCCCCTTCTAAACCTTACTTTACAATCCTTGGGACCTACAAAACTGGTTAATCAATGGCCGGAGTTTGGTCCTCGAAACTCATGCCGGGGAGGATTCTTTTGAGCTTTATAAGCATACTCTCCTTGCTCCCGACTAGTTTACCTTGATGCCCTTTGAGTTTATTCGTTTAGAAGAGTTGATAGCTCATAATAATTTTTTAGTAAGTCAATTTACTTCCCGCTACATTGCTTCATTTATGTAAGCCTCTTTCCCCTCATTTCTCTAATATTTATTTTTTATTATTTTCAGAATAATGTTATTTTGGATCACCTCTCTCTCGAGCCGTGAACGAGGAGGAGCTCGTTCGAGGAGCAGAGCCGAGGGAGAGAAACTATCTCGGCGATGAAAATGATGGAGACTAAGAAGAAAAATGTTGTGCACGAAGCTAAGATCGACCTAATGAAGGAGAATTCCACATTGTTAAATAAAGTACAAGTGTTGGAAAAGGAGCTCGCTAAAGCTCCCCAAGATGTGGTCGAACATAAGGAAACCCATGAAACCGAATGACAAGAGTCGTATAATTTGGACCGAACTTAAGGCTGCCAAGAGTATACTTCTTCTGTAGAGTATACTTCCGCAATCCAGAAGGCTCGCAAAGAAGGCGTGAGGTCTTCTTTGAACTCCCATTCTTATGAAACTCTAGTACCTCGTCGGGCATTCACATACTGTGCATTCACGGGCAATAAGCATTTCAATAGGAGTCTACCAAAGGATCTCTTATACACATCTTATCCTACTAATTGGAACCTATATGCCCTAGTTTGTATTCTCATCGCCTCGCTTGGATCTGCTGGCAAGGCTGCTGTTTCAAAAATTCCATGACCCCCTCAATCCAATTTACCTGAATTCCAACATGAAAAATCAGGGCCTCCTTTGAGAATGGTCCAGAGGCTCGCTCTCCGACATCACCTTGGAGTGCTTCGCTACCAACACTACCACCTTCCTTGAGCTTGTCCTCGAGACAACACTAGCAAACCGTGCTAATACATCTGCTCTATCATTCTCTTCTCTAGGAATCTATTGTAATTGGAAAATTTCAAAATTCTTTACTATCTTATTGGCTCTGCTCAAGTACTCAGACATAGATTTGTCTTTGGCCTCTAATGAACCCTCTATCTACAACACCACTAACTGAGAATCGGTGTAAGCAATGAGTTTCCTTACATTGCACTTGTGCGCTATCTTCATTCTGGCAATTAAAGCTTCATTATTTGTAACTTCGTCAAGTTTTAATGCTACTTCTACCTTGAACAAATCTGGGCCTTGCAATAAAATTTCGGCCCCTCCTCCAACTACCACAGACAAACCATCGACGTGCAATAGCCACGAAGCCTCGCCTTGGGTCGCTGGTTCTTCTTTCGTGGCCTTACTAACAAAGTCTGCCAGAACCTGAGCTTTGATTGATGATTTACATTGATACTTGATATAAAACTCTCCCAATTCCACCGACCATTTAACTAAACGCATACGACAATTCCCTTCCCAAAATTCCTCAATTCACAAGACGATGATTTGATGATATTGAAAGTATGGATGATGGCTCAAAGCTATTCTAAAACCTTAGGCAAGTGCAATCTCTCATTTTATAGTATAGACATCGAGTATCAAGTGTCATTCCCACGAGGATTATGAGTACTAGTAATTACCGTCTTTTTGTTATCTAATCTAACAATTTTTTAAGTTTGTTAGTAAAAATAGGAAAATAAAGAATCTAAATAATCAACAAATTACAATTGATAAAATAAATAAAGATTGTAAAATAAGAGATCAAGAGATAGAAATGCGTTCGAATGTAAATCCCTCTAGAATGTTTTTGTGATTTTAAAAGATATAAAATGCAACCTTAAACCCTTAAGCAATTACCATCCTCTTTTAACATAATCTCATATTTCATTGACCGTAGAAATTCCCGATTTAAGTTAAGCCCTCTTTCAAGGCGAAAAACTCATAACCTCAAATTGATTAACCGAAATATCTTTCTAACTAAAACCCCTAAGATTGCATTATAACGATTTATGAATTCCAATATTAGATTGACCCTAATCCGAAAGATTTATGTCGTCCTATATCTAGGATTGCATGCACTCTTTTCACTTATAAATATTCTTTCTCACCATAAATCTCTCGATTACCCGATGAGGAATAAAGTTCAAATCAATATACCGAAAATATTAACTCGAATAAATAAAGCATAATATAAGTGAATCGCATAAAACATGAAGATTATATTAAAAACATACAAGCCTTAATCACAAATTCATTCTAGAGTTTATTGCATTCAAACACTAGGAGTTTAGCTACACATGATTTTGATAAAAGAATAAATTACACAAGAAAAATTAAATGTTGTCATACATGGTGTACTTATCTTTTCTCAAAATCTCAAATGGACTTGTTTCTTGATTGATTCCAATGTTATTGCTCCAAGCTTTCTTCTCCAATATTACTCCAAACCTTCTCCTCCAAGCTCTAATCCCAATTCTACTTTCCCTCTCTTCTTACAATTTGTAAGTTGCTCTCTAGAACTCAATTTTTATGAATGAAGGAATTGTTTGAAATGATGATGGATGAATAATGGATGACCAATCCCATCATTGTGATCTTATTGACATTATTGACCTAAAATTATTCATTAATAATGTCATATTTTGGTAGTTTAATGCTCCACTTATGAGTTGGGTTGTTGGATATTTGTTTTTATGCAATTATGTGTTTGATAAAGGGTTTTATCATGATTTTGATGATTTTGTTTTTATACCAAAACAATATTTTTAAAGGTTATCCAAATACTCCTAAATGATTTAAAATGGTTTTAATATTTTCCGGAGTATTTCCTCAAGTTTATTTTCAACAATATTGGACAACACATTTAATGATTTTATGTCAATGGGTTTTACATCTAAACTATGTTTCTAAATGTTGCCCTAATACTCCCAATTGATCTAAAATGTTTTTACTATTTTTCGGAGTATTTATTGGAATTTATATCGGACAACACTTTTTGTGTTAACGTGTTATTTCATCAAAACTATATTTCTAATGTTGTCCTAAATACTCCCGATCGGTTTAAAATATTCTTACGAATTTTTCGGAGTATTTCTTGAGGTTTATTTTCGACAAAAATCGGACAACATTTGATTTAGGAGGTCGACCGGTCGACCAAAGAGGCGACCGGTACTTGGGAACAAGTTTCGTGAAACAGAAACTTCAGAACTCACATAACTGGTCAGGGTGACCGGTCACCGTGGTTGGCGACCGGTCGCACCCTAGGGCGACCGGTCGACCCCTTTAGGACCGGTCACCCTATTGATTTTTTGCTGCGTTATTTTTCAATTTTATTAGTGCGCGACCGGTCGCCCTAAGTTTGACAGCAAAATTCTAACCATTGTGCAGCAGACAGCTTTTCCCTAAATTGTGGGATTGATTTCTAACAACTATAATCTTGATTTTAATTGTAATTTTTTTGTAGATATCAGATTCCAAGAGGAGCCTATCAAGTATCAAACATCTCCTATAAATAGAGGAAGATTTGAAGCACAACAATAAGAGAGAACAACACAACACAACAAGATATACTCAAGCAAACACTTGGTCTTCTATTGTCATTATTCTTGTTGTAATTTGCCTAGCTTATCACTTTCACATCCTTGAGATCTAGGCTATTCTTGATTACACTTGCACTCTATTGTATAATTCATTATCGAGTTGTAATCTTGAATTTTTGGGTTATCATTCAACACAAGATATCCTTGTGAGTGTTCTTGTGGTAAGAACACACTTGGGTGATCTAGGTGTTAGGTGAGAGAAGATTGTGGTAATCTTCTTGTTGAGGTGTTGAAGAATTTGATATTCTTAAAGGTTGAAGATTGTGGTAATCTTCACAAGGTGCTGTTGGAGATTGTGGTAATCTTCAAGAAGAGATTGTGGTAATCTCAAAGGTGGTGTTGAAGAAGAGTGTGGTGCTCTTCAAGGTGATGTTGTAAGGTGTTGTATTAATTTTAGTAATTAATAAAATCTTTTTTCTTTTTGAAATCCATCCCGGAGATACTGGGGTGGTAGAAGATTAGGCTCCACTTATGAGTTGAGTTGTTGGATATTTGTTTTTATGCAATTATGTGTTTGATAAATGGTTTTATCATGATTTTGATGATTTTATTTTTATACTAAAACAATGTTTTTAAAGGTTGTCCAAATACTCCTAAATGATTTAAAATGGTTTTAATATTTTCCGGAGTATTTCCTCAAGTTTATTTTCAACAATATTGGACAACACATTTAATGATTTTATGTCAATGGGTTTTTACATCTAAACTATGTTTCTAAATGTTGTCCTAATACTCCCAATTGATCTAAAATGTTTTTACTATTTTTCGGAGTATTTATTGGAATTTATATCGGACAACACCTTTTGTGTTAACGTGTTATTTCATCAAAACTATATTTCTAATGTTGTCCTAAATACTCCCGATCGGTTCAAAATATTTTTACGAATTTTTCAGAGTATTTCTTGAGGTTTATTTTCGACAAAAATCGGACAACATTTGATTTAGGAGGTCGACCGGTCGACCAAAGAGGCAACCGGTACTTGGGAACAAGTTTCGTGAAACAGAAACTTCAGAACTCACATAACTGGTCAGGGTGACCGGTCACCGTGATGGGCGACCGGTCGCACCCTAGGGTTATTTTTTGCTGCGTTAAGACAGCTTTTCCCTAAATTGTGGGCGTTATTTTTCAACACAAGATATCCTTGTGAGTGTTCTTGTGGTAAGAACACACTTGGGTGATCTAGGTGTTAGGTGAGAGAAGATTGTGGTAATCTTCTTGTTGAGGTGTTGAAGAATTTGATATTCTTCAAGGTTGAAGATTGTGGTAATATTCACAAGGTGCCGTTGGAGATTGTGGTAATCTTCAAGAAGGGATTGTGGTAATTTCAAAGGTGATGTTGAAGAAGAGTGTGGTGCTCTTCAAGGTGATGTTGTAAGGTGTTGTATTAATTTTGGTAATTAATAAAATCTTTTTTCTTTTAGAAATCCATCCCGGAGATACTGGGGTGGTAGAGGATTAGGCCCTAGGTGGGTTGAACCTCTATAAATCGACGTGTGTTGTTTACATTGCGCACCTTTATTATTGTGTTTGAGCATTCGGTTTGAAAAAGAGGGCAAAATCGAAAAGATGGAGATAATCTATTCACCACCCCCTCTAGATTATCGTAGACGCTTGGACTTACATTATGTTGGGAAGGTGAGGTGTTTGTGCAACAAAATAGGTGTTAAAGGTGCACAAAAGTGGTCATAAAGCTTGGTTGGTGAGTTTTCCATGATTTCTGCCATAAATTCTTGCTGAAAAGTGATCCAGACACGGCCACGCGAGCAACACAACCCCTAATAGGACGGGTTCAATGCAGGGGCGAGTTTCGACCCGCCCCATTGCCATCCATAACCTTACTATAGGAGTGAAATCGGTGTAGAGCGACCATTGAGTTGTTCACTAAGGGATCTTCATCGACATCTTCATACCTAAGCAAGCATAAACAACACATAACTCGAATACCGTGAAGCTCATCCCAATTAAGACAATAAAGAAAGACATACAAAGTTTGTTGTGGCAAAGAAAATAATGAAAAAGAGGGAAACACAGAAAACACACAAAAACACGGGCTGTATTTTTTTTGGAATAAAAGTATGGCCATGAAAATTACACAGCGTGGACGTGTCGGGTACTTAATTTTGCAAAAAACAAATCACGGGTTGTTCGCCAAAAATATATATGGATCATACAACTGCAAGTGTACAGTGTAGTTTATAGAATAATAGCAAGCCAGGTCGCATTCCTCAAAGATTGATATTCGAAACACTTAGGCTATAATAACATCACATCCCAATTTTATTAAAGCGACTGAATATTGAGTTTATATAAAAATTGAAAATTAAAAAGAAAAAAAATAAATTTGCAAACCCCACAAGTATTTTCAACAACTACAGGAGCAACCTTAGGCACATAATCTCGACATGTTCATTCAATATTAAATGCAAGTAAAGTTTTAGAAACCAACTAATGCAATTCTACGGGTTCAATTCCTAAGTTAGTCTATTCCCCCTCCCGGGCGGCGCATAAATAGTAAATTAATAACAATTGTAGGTCTCTCGACTCGATACAACTATTATTAACTCCCAAAAGATCTATGATTTGAATGACTCCTCACAAATAGTTATAGGTCTCCCGACTCGATACACCCATTTATGTCTGAATTCGATTTTCGTCTTTGTTAGAACTCCTCTTCCGAATTTCGCACTAACAAATATGGCATGCTAATTATTCCCGGCAAATAAAAGCAATTATAAATAAGCACTCGAATTCATAAAATAGAAAGCATGATTAACTACGAAAATAAATAATCATATTTATCATGAATCCATAGTTTCGATTATGCCCCTAAGATCCGAAAGATTAGCCAAACATTGATTACAAATTCATAGACAAATTTGGAATCAACATTATGACATTGTTTAAACACGGACAAGAGATCTAGACATAGAAAGAAACCTCTTTTTGTCGGGATGGAATCTCCTTCCAAGCCTTCAAGCTCTTGTGCTCCGTAGGCGCGAAAGGCCTTCGGTGTTCTTCGCGACCTAGACGTTCTCTCTCGAAGACTTCGACTCTTGTATTCTTGCATAATTTGATGTGTTTTCTCTGTATGAAGTGATGTTGGATGATGTATGATGATTCAAATTCGTTCAGGCCTTGGTCCCCTTTATATAGGTGCTTGGAGAGATCACTTGCAGAGTTGGAACGGGAAAAGAACTCCGAAAAATGCATCTTGGCAGAGTCCCACACGGCTTGGCCTTGTGGCACCACATGGCTGTGTGGTTTATTGCTCAGCCCGTCTTCACATGGTTGTGTGAGTTCACACGGCCTGGCCATGCGGTGTGATACCCTTTCCAACACGGGTGTGTGGGTTCACACGGTCCGGCCGTTTGGTGTTGGTTCCGTCCCACGTTTTGTCCCACTTCACACGGTTGTGTGGTTTCACACTGGCATTTCCACACGGTCCGACCGTGTGAAGTGTTTTTGTCCATTTTCTTCGTCGTTTTGATCTTCTCTTCGCACTCGTCAATCTTAGCCGGGCATTCCAACTGATATTTCTTCATTTTTAGCTCCGTTCCCTGTAAAAATTACAAGAATACGCTTATCATGCCCTTTTAAGGAAACCAAGTAAAAACATACTAAATATGCAATGCAAATGTATCAAATATATATCATTTTAAGCCCCAAAATGCACGTATATTTTACACACATCACGAGTGTATTTTAGAACACACCCAGAACACACCCGTGTAAACGAATTTTTCTTTTAAACTCCCCACACAACCAAGATATGATTTGTAAATGACTCTAAGGACTTGTGACTATTTGAAAGAAAATAATAAAAAGAAAAAAAAAAGCACACAAAATATCGGGTTACCTCCCGGGTAGTGCTTCTTTAAAGTCGCATAGCTGGACTATTTCACCTAAATGTGGAGATTACTCGGAGCCTCGAGTTTATGATAATCCTTATAGTCTTGATCAACACCACCACTCAAGTTGAGTTCCAAACATTTCACATTGGCCTTGATGGTCTCATTTTTCCACATGACATCTCTAAATAGGAATTTTTCTGTGGATACATCTAACAACACAAGTCTTCAAGAGTTCATTAGATGTCACATCAAGCAAAGAATCATTCATCTTTGTGCCAATCAAGTTTATAGAAAAACTATCATCATTATCAATATTATTTGTCAAAGGAATTTTAAAGATAACTTAATAATCTTCTACTCTCAAAGTGAGTTTCCCATCATGCACATCGGTGAGTGATTTTGCAAAGAGCCAAAAAATGAACGCCTAGAATTAAGGGATCCTCAATATCATCATGCATGTCAAGAATACCAAAATCCACTAGGAACATGAATTTATCAATCTTGACTAACACATCATTAATAATACCTCTAGGATATTTAATCGATTTATCGGCTAATTGAATGTCCATCCTAGTAGGTTGAAGTTCACCTAATCCCATATGCTTGAATATTTCATAAGACATCAAATTGATACTAGCTCGTAAGTCTACTAGTTCCCTATCAACAGGTAAACCATCAATTGTACAAGGAATAATAAAACTTTCGGGATCATTAATTTTTTTGGTAGTTTATTGGAAGAGCATTCACCATTCAACTGCACATTTGATAATTCATTAAGCTTATTATTATTAGTGATGTCATTTAGATCCCTTGCATGCTTTGATAGTGGTTGAACAAATGGAATATTGATATGTAATTGTTTGAATGACTCGAGATACTTACCAAATTTGTCATCCCTTCTTTCTTCTTCAGTTAAACTCGGGTAAGGGATCTTAGGCTTGTATTCTGCAACCACGTTTTTCCTGGGCTTTTCTTTGGGTTTGTCATCCTCCACGCATTTTTGCATAGGGGTGTTGGCATTATCATGCTCATGTGGAAAACTTATGGTAATTGCCGTTACGTGCTCCATTGGGTTTGGCTCAGTGTTATTCGGCAAACTTTCTTGCGGCCTTTCAGAAATCATTTTCGCAATCTGGCCTATTTGGTTTTCCAAGATATGGATAGATGCTTTTTGATTTCTTAAGGATGTTTTGACTGCCTGAATCGGGCATCTGTTGATAGCACAAACTTTGCCATGAGTTCTTCCAAGTTAGGTATTCTTTGGATCGTCTGGAATCCGAGAGAAGTGTGTGGATAAATATTGGGATTAGGTCGTGGTTGGCCTTGATTATCCCAACTGAAATTAGGATATTGTCGCCACCCAGGATTATATGTATTGCTGAAAGGATTAATCGGAGGATTCCAGGTTTGGTTCCCAACATAATTGGCATGTTAAGCTTGTGGTATTGTGTGTGGACACTCTTGATGATTATGGGATCATCCACAAATTTCACAAGAAAAAACTTGCGGTGGTGGTATAGGAGCCGCCAGATCGTCAATCTTTTGGGTCAAAGCTTCGACCTGTGCGGCTAGTATAACCACTGCATCTGCATTATAAACTCACACCGACTGTTTATTTTGCCACATATGGATTGCCATTGGTAGCCATTCATGGCCATTCCTTCGATCAACTCTTGGCGACTTAGGTGTTTTATTATTCGGTGTTTCTCAGCCGCCATCAATCAATCATCCGCCTTGTTGAGGAAAGCGACCCGTTATAGAAAGTGTGGACTTACATCCAAACAGTAGGCTATGATGTGGGCACTTTTCGCGATAATTCTTTGAATCTCTCCCAAGTGTCATATAAAGTTTTATCGTCCGCTTGAGCAAAGGAAGAGATTTCATTCCTCAATCCGCAATTTTCATAGGTGGAAAATACTTTAAGAGGAACTTTTGTCATAGCATTCCATATTGTGATCGCCCCTTGGGCAAATTATTTAACCATTGTTTTGCCCATTCCCGAAGAGAAAATGGGAAAATGCGTAGGCGAATAACATCATTAGAGACCTCGTTGATCTTGAAAGTATCGCAAATCTCAAGGAAATTCGCGATATAATTATTGGGATCTTCGTTTGGTAGGCCATCAAATTGGACAAGTTGTTGCACCATTTGAATGACGTTGTGTTTGATTTCAAAATTATTGGCGGCAATAGCGGGACACACGATGCTTGATGTTGTGTCATCCATTGATGGCTTGGCGTAGTAGTAACAATGTTCTTTGTGGTTCATATGCCATAATAACAAAATCCTTGTTATTGCTTTCGTCTATGTCCTTGTCGCACTTATGTTAATAATTCCATCCATATTTGTGTCGAAGGCGCGCTTCGCCTTTCCCGTCGCGACGATTTGAGTAGGCATACACTACGGTAAATAAATATGGGAAAATATAGGGATGGCAATGGCGTGGTCAGATGGGTCGACCAGGATCCGCACGCCGTACTGCCTGACCCGTGGCGGGTTGACGATGCCCCGCCCGTTTCAAATTAAATTAAATAAAAAGAATGTGAAAAATGAAAAAAACATGTTTATAAAATATTATTTACAAAATTTATTATTATCAATTTACAAATATTATATACAATACAAGAATACATAAAAACTACATTATAATATATATTATATATACAAAATATATATTAAAATATATTTTAAAACAAAAAACATATTAGGCGAGCGGGGAGGGTACCTGGGAAGTGATACCGGACTGTCCCCCGCCTCGGGTCGAGGCGGGACGACCCAAACGGGATGGGCCGGGGTGGGTACCCGAGGGTCGCGTCAAAATTGTCATCCCTAAGAAAATGTTATATAAAGCTCACAAAAGAAGGATAAAAAAGAAAAGCAATAAAGAAAAATAAAACACAAATGACTATATTAACAAAAATAAAGTGTTCCTAATATCACAATCCCTGACAACGACGCCAAAAATATGATGGCTCAAACGTTACTCTAAAAACCTTAAGCAAGTGCACCTATCATTTTATAGTATAGATTCATCGAGTATCGAGTATCATTTCAGGAGGATTATGAGTACTAGTAATTACCATCTTTTTATTATTTAATCTAACAATTTTTCAAGTTTGTTTGTAAAAGTAGGAAAATAAAGAATCTAAATAATCAACAAATTACAATTGATAAAATAAATGAAGATTGTAAAATAAGAGACCAAGAGATAGAAATGTGTTCGAATGTAAATCCCTCTAGAATGTTTTTGTGATTTTAACAAGATAATATACAACCTTAAGCCCTTAAGCAATACCATCCTCTTTTAATATAATCTCATGTTTCATGGACCGTAGGAATTCCCGATTTAAGTTAAAGCTTCTTTCAAGGTGAAAAACTCCTAACCTCAAGTTGATTAACTGAAACCCAAGATTGCATTATAACGATTTATGAATTCCCATATTAGGTTTGACCCTATTCCGAAAGATTTATGTCGTCCTATATCTAGGATTGCATTGAACTCCTTTCACTTATAAAGGTTCTTTCTCACCATATCTGTTACCCGATGAGGAATAAAATTCAAATCAGTATACCGAAAATATTAACTCGAATAAACAAAGCATAATATAAGTGAATCACATAAAACATGAAGATTATATTAAAAACATACAAGTCTTAATCATAAATCCATTCTAGAATTCATTACATTCAAACACTAGGAGTTTAGCTGCACATAATTTTTGACAAAAGAATAAATTACACAACAAGAATTAAATGTTGTAGATATGGTGTACTTATCTTTTCTCAAAACCTCAAATGGACCTTTTTCTTGATTGACTCCAATGATATTGCTCCACGCCATCTTCTCTAATGTTACTCCAAACCTTCTCCTCCAAGCTCTTTAATCCCAATTCTACTTTCCCTCCATTCTCACAATTTGTAAGTTGCTCTCTAGAACTCAATTTTATGAATCAAAGAATTGTTTGAAATGATGATGGATGAATGCTCAATCCCATCATTGGGATTTTATTGACATTATTTTGCTGAAATTATTCATTAACAATGTCATCTTTTGGTAGTTTAATGCTCCACTTATGAGTTGGGTTGTTGGATATTTTGTTTTTATGAAATTATGCTGGGAAAATGAGGTGTTTGTGCAACAAAATAGAGTGTAAAGGTGCATAAAAGTGGTCAAAAAGCTTGGTTGGTGAGTTTTTCATGATTTCCACTAGAAATTCTTGCTGAAAAGTGATCCGGATACGACCATGTCGAGAAACACTACCGACAATCTGATTTATGCATCTCTTAATTGGGTTTGACACGACCGTGTCGAGGTCGTCATCTCGATCTTCAAATGCTTCATTTTCATCCTATTTATCGTGTTTCCCGATACACCTGGCCATGTTGGGCTTAAAAAGCCCCGACACGACACATTTAACTTGAGATTTGAGTGTTTTTTAATCCATAAACCCTGGAGTATGTTTTGACATGAATCCTTGGTCCAAAATTCACCAAAAATAACTCCGATTGATCAATCTACACCAATAAAAACACCTCATAGTAATATAAATCATGTGCAATAAAACATTTACGAAACTAACAACAAAATAACTCAAATTCTACTCAAGTAAACACATAAAACATGCATAAAAAGACACTTATCAATGGACGTAGTTTTCTTGCTGCCACCACTATGGACAATGCCAGCTTCTCGGTTTCCAAGTACCTTTCTTCTGCTTCTAGCAACATCTTACTCACATAATAAACTGGTTTATGTATTCCCCTTCTTCCTTGACTAGGACTGAACTTACCGTTCGCTTAAAAACAGTTGAGTATAAGAAAAGTGGTTTGCCTTTTTCAGGCATTGACAACAGAGACGGCGAGCTTAAGTATACTTTTAGCTCATCGAAATCTTTTTCACAGTCATCTGTCCTTTGAAATTTTCATATTCCTTGAAGTAACGAAGAAAGGCAAGTTCTGATTGGCTGACCTTGAAATGAACCTGTTTAACGAGGCTAGCTTCCCGGTAAGTTGCTGAACCTCATTTATGGTTTTGGGCGAGGTCATTTCCAATATAGCTCTTATTTTCTCTGGGTTTGCTTCAATTCCCCTCTTGTTGACCATAAATCCAAGAAATTTTCCATGTCACACCCCAAAGGTGCACTTCGTCGGATTCAACTTCATCCCATCCTCCCCCTCTTACTAAAAATAGCTAGATTCGATTTCACCAGTATAGCCATTTCTATCTTGGATGACATGGACAGGAATGCCGATGGTCAAAAATCACAGGGCATCGACCTTAAATGCATTTTCGCAAAAAGATCCACTTGTAACATTTCCGGATCTTAAGCTCGCATAATATTGAAAGCTTGCTTTAGGTGTTCAGGTGATCTTCCTATTTTTCACTTTTTACTAACATATCGCCTATGCATACCTCCATCTTCTCCCGATCTCACTTTTGAAGATGAGGTTACCAAGACGTTGGTATACGTTGCTCCAAAGATTCTAAAGCCCAAATGGCATCACTACATAACAATATACCCTTTTGTCAAGAATTTAATGAGGTCTTGTCCTCGGTCTTCTTCCGCCATGAATATCGATGGTAACCTTTATAAACATCCATAATACTTAACAAAACACACTCGGGCGTAGAATCCACCAGAGATCAATGCGAGGTAGCGGATATGGATCTTTGGGACATGTTTTATTTAATTCAGAGAGAAATCCGTGCATATCCTCCATTTTTCACTATCTTTGGAAACATCACAACATTGGAAAGTCATTGATGAACTAAATCTCGACAACATGCTTGACCTTCAAGGAGCTTATTCACTTCATTTTCGACGATCCTGTTTCCTTTCTCCTCCAAAACTTCGCTTCTTTTGATTAACGGGCTTCATCTCTGGGTCAACATTCAAGCGATGCACGACTACCTCTGGGCTAATGCCTTTAAAATCTAATGATTTCCATGAAAAAATATTTGCATTCTCTTTCAGGAATTGGATAGTCGGGAGCTCGAGGCTAGGGTCCATCTGCGAGCCAATACACATGGATTTTCCTGGGTTATTCGGGTCTAACTCCACCACTTTATATTGCTCTATGGGTTCAATTCTATATTCCATCATTTTTTGCTTTTTTATGCTTCTCCTTTTCTTTTTTGCTCATCCATGCCTCCCCATCTCGCACGATCTGCTTAATAGTTCTGATCTCCCTCATCCCCTTCTTTTTTTTCAATGATAAATTGTAGCCCTTCCTTGCACTTTTCTGGTCTCCACACACCTCCCCAATCCCACTCGAGGTTGGGAATTTCATCTTCAAGTGATATGTAGACACAATAGCTTGAAATTGATTTAAGTCTGGCCTCCCAATAATGACATTGTATGCAAAAGAGGCATCAACTACCAAATATTTAATCATTACCCTTTTTCAGCATGGTGAGGTCCCCAGCGAGGTTGGGAGGTCAATAGTACCCAACAGAATCACCCGGCTTCCGCCGAACCCCATCAAGGGTGTATCCATTTGCTGTAATTAGGGGTGTGCAGTGCCAGTTCGGTCCGGAGATTTAGAAATCTCGTAACCGTCCCGAAGTTCGAGAGATCCCAAAATTAAATCTCGAACCGAACCATAAAAAAATCTCCGTCCCAAAAGTTCGATGCAGTTGGAGACGGAGATTCGGTTCTAATGGGACGGATATGAATGGGCAGATTCGGGACGGTTCGGAGAAGCGGAGATTCAAATATTTCACAAATAAAACACACAAAAAAGGTGGAGAAAAAACAATGTAAAAATCATTAAACGGTTATACTTGCAATCTTTATTTTAGTGCAATTTCAAAAATACATACTAAAACTATTAGTACTCTACGAGTTTAACTTTTTGATATTTTATATTTAACTTATACATAAAATTTCTTTAATTCATATTTAAGTGCTAAATTTTTAATATTGTAATTATAAATCTTTCTTTCATGATATAGACTATACTACATATTAGTTTAATATCAATTTAATTTTTAAATCATTTTTATCTAATTTATAGTTAAAAGTTTTTCTTTTTGGATTTTAACATAATATGTTTCAGATATTATGTTATTTGTAATAGTAGTAAAAGTATAGAATCTCAAAAAATGACAAATTTAGTAGCCTCTGTTACACAATAATATTCTATAATCTTGGCACATTGTCATGAGCTCTTGACTTAGGAAAAATATAATTGACTAATAACTTTGATAAACTAATATGAAACAAAAATCTATAGTCTCAATGTCTTAATTTCTTGGTTAGACGATTACCCTAGTTTATGTGTGATGCACTAATCATTTAACTAATTTTAATTCAATTAATTTTCTTGATTAGAGGATGAGTCTAGTTATTGTCCTTAATAAGTAAAATATCATCAAATTTAAATATTTTCTACAAATCAAATATGATTTTATAATTTTATTTATTGGTTCATTTAAATAAATTAATATGACGTAACCATTAGTGAATTAAATATATATTCAATTATTCCTTTGATATACTGATAAAATATGCCAAATTTTTAATTTAATAATTTTTAGTATTATATAGTATTGAATTCCAACGGAATATTTAGTTAATTCAATATCAAAATATAAATAAGATAAAAATATTATATATATATATATAAAAAAATTATTTTAAAATCGGTTCTAGTTTCGGATATTTGGTTCAGTATGGTTCTCGGTACGGATATTCCAAAACCATACCATGTAAATTTTTGGGGCGGTTTAGTTCGGAGAAAGTCGAAAAGTCAATGGATATTTTCGGTTCGGATATTTTTCGGTTCAGATATCAGTTCGGGTTCGGTAATCTCCAAGTCCCATGCACACCCTTAGTTGTAATGTTGCTACATCTAATTCCATTTTCCTCAGGACTTGTAGAAAAATCACACCCATAAAGCTCTCATTGTCTATCAAGGTCTTCTGTACTGTAAAGTTTGCAATGTCCATCGTTATCACCATGGGATCATTTTGACTGTTTCTATTCCAAAGAAGGTTACGATTATCAAAGGTGATAGGATTCATCTTACGTATGTTTAAGATATTTAGGGCTCGCTTAGGGGTGTGAACTAAGACTCGCATATTTTTTCTTCTCGCACTCTAGGATCACCTCCGCTCGGGCCCCTAGCTATCATATGTATCACTCCTCTACGAGGTAAGTATTCATCCTGTCGATCTCGCCTTGCCTCGGATCGCTCGCGGTGCTGGTCCACTCTATCCCTCGATGGGACACGAGCTTCAGACCTCCCACGTGACCTTTGCCTCGGCGGAGACCCCGATCTGGCATCCTTCCCATGCCTCTTATCCTGTACCCCACTTCATTTTATTCTCACAAATTTTTTCAAGTATGCCTGCTGGATAAATCTCTCTATTTCGTCTTTAAGTTGAAAGTACTCCTCCGTGTTATGGCCATGATCTTTATGAAAATGACAATATTTTTCATTTTCTCTCCTACGCCAAGCGTTGCCCTCATCATTTTTGGCCATTTCAACATATATTTTCCTTCGGTTGACATTAGAGCATGCACTTGGGGAACATTTAGTGGGATGTATCTGCTAAACTGTGTAGATCACTGGCGATCCTAATCTCGACCCCGTTCGTGGTCTTTTTCTGACCTAAAACAGGGTCCTTCTCTAGGATCTTTTCTTGCTCGTACTTTGGGGTTCATCGCCGACCACTCGTGATCCTTCAATTCATTCATTTCTTCTCCTGAATATACCGTTGGGTCATTCCAATCAATTCTTCTTTATCCGCTAGAGGATCACGTGCTAGGGATGATGCCAATGCTCTTTTCTTTAACCCATGGACCAATAAGTTTGTCATCATATCTTGCACTTCGAGAGCCTAGTTGTTGAATCTATTGATAAAAATTAAAGCGATTCCCTTCTTTTGTCTAATGGTAAAGAGGTGGGTCACAGATCTTCGAGCTCGCTTTTAGCTTGCGAACCGGTAAAAGAATTTCTCGCTAATTGGGTAGCCATGTGAACCATTCTTGTGCTTTTCCTTGAGTGTGGTGATGAAAATCCTAGCATTCATTTCATCGGTTTGTTTATAAAGTGCATCACATGATCAAATCCAGTTAAGTACTCTTGTGGATCTTTATTCCCATCATACTTAGAGAGATCCAACAGCTTGAAGCTCGTAGTGATAACTTCTGATAAGATTTCTGGAGAGAAAGGGGAATCATCTCTTTTGCAAAGTGATAAGTGTCATTTTGTACATATTTTATATTATTAATTCAATAGTTTTTGAATTGTTTTGTTAGAAAAATCATAGTTTCTCAAGTATTTCTGTAGCATTTCATAGTGTGATGTGTTTAACATTATAGGTGGAGCAATTTGGAGCAATGTGAAGCCAATATTACTTGAAAAAAGGCAAGAAAATCACTCAACATGACTTGGGGTGTCAAGTAACATGGCCATGTTCAAAAAAGAAGGAAATAAATTGGATAAAAATTGGAAAAAGGGTCCAACGGCCAAGCCGTGTCACCAAACACGCCATGTTGAAGGGGATCAAAAGAGGAGGAAAAATCGCACAAAACAGCCCGAACACGGCCTGGCCGTGTCGCATAACACGGCCGTGTTGTGCAACACGCCGGCCGCCGTGTTGTCCAACACTGGCCGTGCCGGCTTTGTTTCTGCGATTTTTTGTGCAAAGACGGCCTGGCGCGTCTTTGACACGGGCGTGTCCGGGACCCCTTTTTGCAACTTTTCCATGCGAAAATTATGGAAAACTCACCTACCAAGCCTTTTGACCACTTTTATACACCTTTAACACCCAATTTTGCTGCAACATGTCCCCATATTCCCTCAATCATCAATTGAGTACAAGAATTCACCAACCAACAATGAAAATGGAGGCAATTGTTTAACAAAAGAGAGTATTATCAATGTATTGGTTGCCTATAAAAGCCAAGGGTTGAAGTTGGGAGAGATATTCATTAGATACTCAGGAAATATTCATTGTATTCACTTCATTAAGTAGAATTGGGATCAAGAAGTCTTGGAGAAGAAAGCTTGAGGCAACATTGGGGAAGAAGGCTTGGAGCAACATCATCATTCAAGAAAGAAGTCAATTAAGATTTTGAGAAAGATAAGTACACCATGTCTATAATATTTACATCTTCTTGTGTAATTTACTCTTTTATCAAGATCATGAGTAGCTAAACTCCTAGTGTTTGAGTGTAATGAACTCTAGAATGGATTTGTGATTGAGGTTTGTATGTTTTTAATAAAATCATCATGTCTTGTGTGATTCACTTATATCATGCTTATCTCATTTGAGTTAATATTTCCGGTATATTAATTTGATATCTTTTCTTCATCGGGTAATCGAGAGATTTATGGTGAAAAAGAAATTGTATAAGTGAAAAGAGTTGCATGCAATCCTAGATATAGACGACATAAATCTTCCGGATTAGGGTCAAACCTAATATGGGATTTCATAAATCGTTATAATGCAATCTTGGGGGTTTTAACTAGAAAGAGATTTCAGTTAATCAACTTGAGATTAGGAGTTTTTCGCCTTGAGAAAGGGATTAGCTTAAATCGGGAATTTCTACGGTCCACATAGCATGAGATTTTATTAAAAGAGGTTGGTTTTTACTTAAGGGCTTATGGTTGAATCTTTTAACTTGTCAAATCACAAAAACATTCTAGAGGGATTTACATTCAAACACACTTTTATCTCTTGATTTCTTATTCTACAAATTTCACTTCATTTTTACAATTTATAATTTGTTTTCCTTTTTCATCAAACAAAAACTCTGAAAATTGTTAGATTAAATAACAAAAAGACGGTAATTATTAGTACTTACAATCCTCGTGGGAATGACACTCGGTACTCAATAATCTATATTATAAAACGATAGGTGCACTTGCCTACGGTTTTAAAGGTAGCTTTTGAGCCATCAAGTTTTCGGCGCCGTTCGGGATTGTAATATTAAGAACACCTTATTTTTGTTAATTTAATCATTTTTTTTTATTTTCATCAATTGTCTTTCTAGGTATCTATCTTTGTAAGTCTTGGATTATACTTATCCTCCTTGTTTACTACGGTGCATGCATGCCTACTCGTCGCCGAATCCGGGAAGTCGCGACCGCCCGGTAGCAACACGGAGGAAAGTATTAGTACAGACTCACGAGGAGGATACTAACGAAAGCAAGGATCCGATATGGCGGATGAACAACAAAGAACCATGTACGACTACCACGCTAAGCCATCTATGGACGGTGACGCGTCGTCTAGTATCGTAAGGCCCCCGTTGCGGACCAATAATTTGAAATCAAACCGAATGTCATCCAAATGGTGCAACAATTTGTCAATTCGACGGCTTACCAGGCGAAGATCCAAATAATCATATCGCGAATTTCCTCGAAATTTGCGATACTTTCAAAATAAATGGAGTCTCCGACGATGCCATCCGTTTACGCTTGTTCCCATTTACTCTTGGGGACGGGCTAAACAATGGCTAAACACTTTCCGAAGGGAACAATCACAACATGGAGCATTATGGCGGAAAAATTCCTTTTAAAGTATTTCCCACCCGCTAAAACCGCACGATTGAGGAATGAGATCTCTTCATTCACTCAAGAGGACGATGAAACCTTGTATGCGACGACACTTGGGAGAGATTCAAAGAATTCTTTGCGAAAATGCCCACATCATGGTCTTCCCATTTGGATGCAAGTCCAAACATTTTACAATGGGTTGCTCTCATCGACAAGCGCAAATGATTGATGTGGCGGCGGGGGAACATTGAACAATAAGACACCGAAGCCGCCAAGATCTCATAGAAGGAATGGCCATGAATGGCTATCAATGGCAATCCGACGGGGAAAAACCAACAGTCGGTGGGAGTATATAATGCGGACGCGGTGGTGACACTAGCCGCACAGTCGAAGCTCTAACTCAGAAAATCGACGGGTTGGCGGCTCCAAAACCACCAACACAACAAGCCTTCTCATGCGAGACTTGTGGAGGATCGCACAACCACCAAGATTGCCCTCACGCGATACCGCCGCATGAACAAGTGGATTATCTAGGTAATCAATCTCGACCCTTTCAAAATAATCCTTTCAAAGAACACTTATAATCCAGGTTGGCGTCAACACCCGAACTTTAGTTGGGGAAACCAAGGTCACAGGTTTAATCCAAACGCACTCCCCAATTAAATCGCACCTCCGGTTTCCAACCGCGAAAACCAAGTTTGGAGGACTTACTTTGTCCAAATTGGCCCAAACAACGGAAACCCGTTTCACGGCCACCGAAACATCCTTAAGGAACCAAGAAGCATCCATTCGCAACTTGGAAAATCAAATTGGTCAAATTGCCAAAATGATCTCCGAAAGGCCACAAGGGAGCTTACCTAGCAACACCGAGCCAAATCCAAGAGAATGTAAAAGCAATCACTCTAAGGAGTGGAACAAAACTAGAGGAAGACGGATGCTTGGGAGGACGAATCCACGCCATACAAAAAAGACGAACAGGTATCCAAGGAAACAAAGAAAATGGTACCGAATTCCAACCACCTATCCCAGTATCCAAGTCGATTGCGCAAGGACAAACATGACGACCAATTTGGTAAGTTCTTGGATTTATTTAAACAATTGCACATCAATATTCCTTTTGTTGAAGCCCTTTCACGAGATGCCAAAATATGCTAAGTTCCTAAAAGATCTTCTTTCAAATAAGAAGAAGCTTGAAGAAATATCCATGGTGCAATTAAATGAGGAATGCTCGGCAATTTTGCAAAACAAGTTACCTCGAGAAAATCAAAGATCCGGGGAGTTTCACTATTCCTTGTCATATCGGTAATTTGATCGCTGATCGGGCATTGGCCGATCTAGGGGCTAGCATTAATTTGATGCCTTATGATTTATTCAAACAAATGGGTCTGCAGGGAGCCAAAACCAACTAGGATGAGCCTGCAATTAGCGACGGATCTATTAAATATCCTAGAGGCATTGTTGAAGATGTTTTAGTCAAAGTCGATAAGTTTATATTTCTGTCGATTTTGTAATTCTTGATATGCATACAGATGTCGAAGTCCCTTTGATCCTAGGGCGTCCATTTTTAGCTACTGCTAAGGCAATCATTGACGTGCATGATGGCAAACTAATTTTAAGAGTCGAAGATGAACAAGTCATTTTTAAAATCGCTACATCAATGAAAAATACGATAGATAAAGATGACTCCTGTTTTGCTATTGATCTTATCGATATGGAGATAACCAACTCTTTACCAAGCATGATTTCTAACGAATTTTTGGAGACTTGTATTGTTCAAAGTGCAGGTACATCGGATGAAAACCCCTTTCTTAGGGAATCCGTACTCGCATTGGAGGAAAACAAACCAACGAACAGACGAGAAAGAGTTCGAAAAGATTGAAAACTCACAGGTGGGGCATATCAAACCATCCATTGAGGATCCACCACTGTTGGAGCTGAAGGAGTTACCCGAACACTTGGAATATGCATTTCTAGCCGAGAACGCCAAACTTCCCGTAATTATTTCCTCCAATTTATCTTCTCATCAAAAGGATAGATTGTTGGCAATATTACGGGAACATAAAAAGGCCATCGCTTGGAAAATCTCCGACATTCGAGGGATCAATCCCTCCTTTTGCACTCACAAGATTCTCGATGGAGGAAAACTTCAAGCCGGTTGTTCTACCTCGGCGTCGCTTAAATCCAAACATGAAAGAGGTAGTTAAAGCAGAGGTAATC
Source organism: Rehmannia glutinosa (assembly GCA_016081115.2). Lineage (NCBI taxonomy): Eukaryota > Viridiplantae > Streptophyta > Magnoliopsida > Lamiales > Orobanchaceae > Rehmannia > Rehmannia glutinosa. Next base: position 259,111 of record JABTTQ020003223.1, read on the forward strand.
AAACTACTAGATCTTTGGGCTCATCTATCCAATCTCGGACAAGTAATTGGGTAAGTCCGGTTCAAGTGGTCCCAAAGAAAGGTGGGATGACGGTGGTACCAAATGAAAAGAATGAACTTATTCCGATGCGACGGTAACAAAGGTTGGCGAAGTTTGCATCGACACGACGACTTAACGATGCTACTCGCAAGGACCACTTTCCCTTACCTTTTATTGATCAAATGCTTGAACGTTTATCCGGTCACCTCTATTATTGCTTCCTTGATGGCATGTCAGGTTATTTTCAGATCCGATAGCAGGAGGATCAAGAGAAAACCACTTTCACTTGTCCCTACGGTATTTTCGCCTATAGACGCATGCCTTTTGGGTTGTGCAACGCACCAAAGAACTTTTCAACGTCGTATGCTTGCCATCTTCGACGAGCTTGTAGAAGAAATCATGGAAGTCTTCATGGATGACTTCGGTTTTTGGGGATTCATTTGATCTTTGTCTTGCAAATCTTAAAAAAGTCCTTGTTCGTTGCGAAGAGACTAACCTGGTACTTAATCGGGAAAAATACCACTTCATGGTACAAGAAGGTATTGTTTTGGGGCATAAAATTTCTTGCGGGGGAATTGAAGTTGACAAAGCGAAAGTTGATACAATTTCCAAATTACCACCGCCCGCCGGTGAAAGCTATCCGAAGCTTTTTGGGGCACGCCCGGGTTTTATAGCGCTTTATCAAAGATTTTTCAAAAATCGCCCGCCGCTTACTCGTCTTTTAGAAAAGGATGCGGTTTTTGACATCAACGATGAATGTCTCCAAGCATTCAACACTTTGAAAGAAAAACTCACCACTTCTCCCATCATGGTGGCTCCGGATTGGTCTCAGTTCGAACTCATGTGTGATGCTAGTGACTATGCGGTAGGAGCGGTACTTGGGCAACGAAAAGATAAACATTTCCTAGCGCCAATTTACTATGCAAGTAAGACTTTGAATCCGCTCAAACACACTATACAACTACCGAAAAGGAACTACTTGCAGTGGTTTTCGCTTTGACAAATTTCGCTCATACTTGATTCTATCCAAAGTCATTGTTTATACGGATCACTCGCTTTACGCTATTTGCTCGACAAAAATGACGCAAAACCACGACTAATTCGATGGGTTCTCTTACTCCAAGAATTCGATGTGGAGATCAAAGATAAACGGGTGCCGAAAATCTCGCCGCCGACCACCTATCTCGGCTTGAGCACTGGGCACGGATGAGCAACACAATGGACATATCAACGATTCTTTCCGGGATGAGCAACTCTTTGCCCTCAACTCAATTTCAATTGATATTCCTTGGTTTGCAGATCTCGCTAATTATCTTGCAGGAAAAGTTCTCCCAAAAGGAATGACCCATCAACAAAAGAAGAAATTCTTTTCGGACCTCAAGTATTATATTTGGGACGATCCCCACCTCTTCCGAGTTTGTGCGGATCAAATCATACGAAGGTGTGTTGCACTCCCGAAACAATCTCCATTTTGAATCATTGTCACAAAGGACCCTTTGGTGGACATTATCAAGCAAATACTACGGCACGCAAGGTCCTTGAGTCGGGTTTTTATTGGCCTACACTTTTCAAAGACGCAAAACGGTATGTTGAAACTTGTGATAGTTGTCAACGAACAGGGAATATTTCTCGAAGAAATGAAATGCCCCAAAACGGTATACTTGTTTGTGAAATTTTTGATGTTTGGGGTATTGATTTTATGGGACCTTTTCCGGCGTCGTTTGGCAATAAATATATTTTGGTAGCCGTTGACTACGTGTCTAAGTGGGTAGAAGCTCAAGCTTTACCTAAAAATGATGCTAGAGTGGTGGTGCATTTTCTCAAAAAACTTTTTACCCGGTTTGGTACACCACGAGCCATCATTAGCGATAGAGGCACTCACTTTTGTAATAATCAATTTGATAAGGTTTTAAGGCGTTATGGTGTCACACACCGAGTCGCGACCGCTTATCATCCCCAAACTAGCGGTCAAGTCGAAGTGTCCAACCGCGAATTAAAACGAATTTTGGAAAAAACGGTTGGGCACTCTCGCAAGGATTGGTCCCTCAAACTCGATGATGCCCTTTGGGCTTATAGAACGGCTTTCAAAACGCCAATAGGGACTACCCCATACCGACTCGTCTATGGTAAAGCATGTCATTTGCCGGTTGAGCTTGAACATAAAGCCTTTTGGGCTATTAAAATGCTTAATTATGACTTGTCAAGTGCAGGAAATAACCGTTTATTGCAGATTAACGAACTCGAAGAATGGCGAAATTCGGCATACGAGAATTCGAAAATTTACAAGGAACGAACGAAACAATGGCATGACAAGCACATTAAGCACACGAGGGAATTCCAACCGGGTGATCAGGTGTTACTATTCAATTCCCGACTTCGCCTATTTCCGGGTAAGTTAAAATCCAGGTGGTCCGGCCCATTCACTGTTACTCAAGTGTTCCCTTACGGGACTATCGAAATTACGCACACGGAAATGGGCACCTTTAAGGTAAACGGACACCGTCTGAAGCTTTATTTTGGGGGCACCATCGATGATAATTATAGAGATTCCCTCAAGCTTGAGGATCCCCCAAATGCATCACACAATTAGAGGTGAATCAGTCCAGCTAAACGACACTAAAGAAGCGCTACCCGGGAGGCAACCCGATGACTTTTGTGTCAATTCGTTTCCAATTTTTACTTAGGATTCATTTTTTTTCGGGATGATAAAAAAAAAAAAAAAAAAAAAAATTCAGCCCGGAACACGGCATGGCCGTGTCTCCCGACATGGCCGTGTCGCAAATTCCCCATTTTTCCCTTTTTTGTTAAAAAAAAAAAAAAAATGAAAATTGGCCCGAACACGGCCGGGCCGTGTCGCCCGACACGCCCGTGTTCGGGCCCAAAAATTTTTACCACCAAACAGCCCGGAACACGGCCAGGCCGTGTCGCCCGACACGGCCGTGTCCGGGCTGTTAAAAAACAGGGGAGGGTTCGAATTTTGGGTGTTCTTTTCGAAATTTTTCATCCCCAAACCCTAAAAACCCCTCTTCTTCACCAAAATTTCCCCCAAATTCACCTCACTCTTCCATCTAAACTCAAATTCTTCCATAAAACACCATCTTTCCTCCATTGCTAACACTTCTACCGATTGATTGTTGGGGATTTTGTGGGTTTTTGGGAGATTTCTCTTGTGGGTTTCTATTTCAAGGTATGATTTTCTATGTTATTTTTTGTGTTTAATTTCATCATTTTTTGTTTTTATGCTTTCAATTTGTTCATAATTGTTTGAAATTTCTATCATTTAGGGCTTTTTGATTTAACTTAAATTTTTGGAATTTTTATGCCTAATTATTTGTGTTGAAGATGAGGGTATTTTGGATTTTTATGGTGATGATGTTGGCCCCATGTGCTATTGAAATTTGTATGGGAAAAATCATGTGAAGTCAATTGTTGGAATTATCTTGCTTAATTTCACCAACAAAATTGGTCCTAAACGAATGAAAGGGTTTATTGTTGCCTAAATATAACGATATGAGCGTTTGTTGATTGATTGATTGTTAGAATCATATGATTGATCATGCGTGGAAACCGTGCTTTGTTGTAACTTACTTGCTATTTTGATGAGAACTTGAAGGTGATGGGATGATGTTGTTGTTGGGAATTTAATTGAGGCATGGTTTTTATAGGATAGTTGGTTTTCAAAGAAATATTAATAGTAAGAATCTTCTCCTTGTCGCATGTTGCTATCAAAAATTCCTTTTTCAGACTACCATGTCAAAACGGCCGAGTTACCGCTCCTTAGGGTCTGGGGGGGCCCTCGGCTCGCCGCCCCTCCGGGCTAATCCACCAAGTAATCGTCATAGCATTCTATTAGGGATGACGAGCAAGCAACCCGATATCAACAATTGTTGAGTAAACCATTGCACAACACCAGGTATCCGGACGCCATGACATTAGAGACCCCGGGGCTACAAGAAGATATTGATTGGATGTTTGAACAAGTTGGGTGGGGACAATTCATGGGTGCGAAAGCACCAACTTATGAGCGCGTCACATCGAATTCCTTAGCTCATTTAACGCCCGAAATCCTCACGGGAACTCATGCTAGGGACGGCCTCATCTCTTTTCGCTTGTTCAATCAAGAGTATACATTGACTCTTGCCGACTTCAATCAAATATATGGTCTTCCAATTGATGGTAACAGACGCTTTCCTAGCGACTTTAATGCACAGCGGTTTTGGAATGAAATAGCTCCTTCATATGACTATGTTGCTTCTCGTGCTAAAGTATCACGCGTAATAAACCCTTGTTTTCGTTATATGCATCGTGTGATGGCTAGCACACTTTTCGGTAGGGGGGAAAGTGACGGGAATTTGAGGAAGGACGAGCTATTGTTTTTATGGGCTATGGTCTATGGCAAACACCTTGACACCGGGTCTCACTTAGCACGCCATTTTCAGAAAGTCGGGCGGGGCGAATGTAGTAAAATCCTTGTTGGAGGCCTAATTACTCCAATTGCTCTTCACTTCGAGCATGACTTAACGGATTTACAACAAGCGCGAGGAAGCACGCGCATTGATCTCGAGGTATGCACTGCTATAAAATTAATTGAAAGAATCAATGATCAATTTTGCTTGCTTTTTCGACATACATCCCAACGACTACTACTTCCCGACCCGGCACGAACTACAATTCGTAATCGTGACAATTGGTTGATGGGTATGCGACCTTTAATCCGGAGGATGATGGTCGCCTCGAACTACCTCCCATAGAGGATGATGCTCCGAATCCCCATCTCTCCAAGGGGTTCACCATCCCATACTCCTTCATCTTACCCACCACCACCACCGCCACCGCATGAACAAGTCAATCTTCAAGCTATTCTCACAGGAGCAACAACACCAAAGAGACATGCTATCATATCAACAAACGATGCTCGAACGCCAGCAGAATATGCTTGACCGCCAACAACAAATGATGGAGCAGCAATTTGGCGTCATTAGGGATATTCGAGAGGACCAACAACAACAAAATGCCCTTTTATCTCAACTCCATCAATGGCACCTCTCTCAAGGACACTTCCCACCACCGTCATAAGGTCGTATTTGTCTTTGTCTTAGTTTTTGTTTCCTTTGCTCCATTTTGTATCCCATCTCCTCTTCACATTGGGGACAATGTGACCCTTGAAGTTGGGGGTGGCGAGATTTGTTAGAACGCTTGGATTTGAACTATTTTCTTTAGCTTTGCGTGTTTTAGCTTTCTTTGTGGATATTTCGTTTTCTTTTTACGCACCTTATCAATACCTTGCAAACAAACATGAGGTGATTTTTTTTTTTTTTTTACAATTAGATAGGTTAGTTGTGGATTGGTTATGACCATTTTTATCCCGAAAAAGTCATCTTTTTGAAAACTCAAATTGCCAAAATGTTTTTAAACTGCGTGACTCTAGTAAAAGGATGAATTTGGCCAAAAGAGTTTAATGTCATGAAGTTAGCTTGGACTTTGCTTAAATCTAGATACTTTGTGTCATGATCACTAGAGAAACCATAACTCGGGTTTGAAAAAAAAAAAAAAAAAAAAAAAATTGTGCTAATATCTTTTGTTATATAAAGGGACAATTCGAGGTTATATTCTCTCTGTTTGTTGTTGCTTAGTAACTAGGAGCATTCATGAGCCCCATGTTTGTCTCTTACGTAAAACGGCGACACAAATATGAATATGGGACACCACCCAGGAGTTTTTGAAAAGACATTCAAAATTTAAACCTAGTGGAAGTTTGCCTCAAAAATGTCCCGATTTTATAATTATATTTGCAATAAAAAAAAAAAAAAAAAAAAAAAAAAAAAAAGAAAGGCCAAATTGAAAAGACCCGAGTTTTGAACTTCTCCTTTTATCATTGCATTTTTGTATTTAATCTAAGCATATGAACGACAAATTTTTCGTGATATGACAACTGTGATGTTTTGAACGATTCCAATTATTGAAGTCACTCTCTTTTTAACAAATTGGTTGATTTGAAAAACGGATGGATTGACTTAATTGGGAAGGAAAAGGTTAGCAGTTCACTTCAATCATGTCGAAATTGTGAAAATAGATATCTCTTTTTGTTTTCAACCCATCTCTCTGTTTTAAAAATTGCTTGAGGACAAGCAAAATTTCCAAGTTGGAGGCGGTTTGATAAGTGTCATTTTGTACATATTTTATATTATTAATTCAATAGTTTTTGAATTGTTTTGTTAGAAAAATCATAGTTTCTCAAGTATTTCTGTAGCATTTCATAGTGTGATGTGTTTAACATTATAGGTGGAGCAATTTGGAGCAATGTGAAGCCAATATTACTTGAAAAAAGGCAAGAAAATCACTCAACATGACTTGGGGTGTCAAGTAACATGGCCATGTTCAAAAAAGAAGGAAATAAATTGGATAAAAATTGGAAAAAGGGTCCAAAACGGCCAAGCCGTGTCACCAAACACGGCCATGTTGAAGGGGATCAAAAGAGGAGGAAAAATCGCACAAAACAGGCCCGAACACGGCCTGGCCGTGTCGTACAACACGGCCGTGTCGTGCAACACGGCCTGGCCGTGTTGTCCAACACGGCCGTGTCAGGCCTGTTTCCTGCGATTTTTGTGCAGCACGGCCTGGCCGTGCTGCCCGACACGGGCGTGTCCGGGACCCCTTTTTGCAACTTTTCCATGCGAAAATTATGGAAAACTCACCTACCAAGCCTTTTGACCACTTTTATACACCTTTAACACCCAATTTTGCTGCAACATGTCCCCATATTCCCTCAATCATCAATTGAGTACAAGAATTCACCAACCAACAATGAAAATGGAGGCAATTGTTTAACAAAAGAGAGTATTATCAATGTATTGGTTGCCTATAAAAGCCAAGGGTTGAAGTTGGGAGAGATATTCATTAGATACTCAGGAAATATTCATTGTATTCACTTCATTAAGTAGAATTGGGATCAAGAAGTCTTGGAGAAGAAAGCTTGAGGCAACATTGGGGAAGAAGGCTTGGAGCAACATCATCATTCAAGAAAGAAGTCAATTAAGATTTTGAGAAAGATAAGTACACCATGCCTATAATATTTACATCTTCTTGTGTAATTTACTCTTTTATCAAGATCATGAGTAGCTAAACTCCTAGTGTTTGAGTGTAATGAACTCTAGAATGGATTTGTGATTGAGGTTTGTATGTTTTTAATAAAATCATCATGTCTTGTGTGATTCACTTATATCATGCTTATCTCATTTGAGTTAATATTTAGGTATATTAATTTGATATCTTTTCTTCATCGGGTAATCGAGAGATTTATGGTGAAAAAGAAATTGTATAAGTGAAAAGAGTTGCATGCAATCCTAGATATAGACGACATAAATCTTCTGGATTAGGGTCAAACCTAATATGGGAATTCATAAATCGTTATAATGCAATCTTGGGGGTTTTAACTAGAAAGAGATTTCAGTTAATCAACTTGAGATTAGGAGTTTTTCGCCTTGAGAAAGGGATTAACTTAAATCGGGAATTTCTACGGTCCACATAGCATGAGATTTTATTAAAAGAGGTTGGTTTTTACTTAAGGGCTTATGGTTGAATCTTTTAACTTGTCAAATCACAAAAACATTCTAGAGGGATTTACATTCAAACACACTTTTATCTCTTGATTTCTTATTCTACAAATTTCACTTCATTTTTACAATTTATAATTTGTTTTCCTTTTTCATCAAACAAAAACTCGAAAATTGTTAGATTAAATAACAAAAAGACGGTAATTATTAGTACTTACAATCCTCGTGGGAATGACACTCGGTACTCAATAATCTATATTATAAAACGATAGGTGCACTTGCCTACGGTTTTAAAGGTAGCTTTTGAGCCATCACAAAGCGGGTGTAATGGGCCCCTCTTCTTCAAGTTATCTAGCTTTCGGGTATCCTGTTTGATCTCTTCGTTAAGCTCATTTATATCTGCAGCCTTTGGAAGCTCGTCTTGGGCCACCATATGTTGTTTCACCTGTGGTGCCAATCGACTAGCTACCTTCTCCACATCTTCCGATCCGATATTCTCACTAACCAATATGACATCTTTCTCCTTAGGTAACTCCCTCGAAGGGGAGGCCATGGAATCTTTACCCTTCATCTCTTTCATCCATCATTTTTCTAACATCTTTTCAAAGTCACTAGTGCGCATATTGATCATAGGGTCTTGAGTTTCCTTCTGGTGTTGTTCCTGGATTTGCAATGATGGTGATGCTCCCCAAGGTGGGGTCTCTTCACAGATGACGACAACTGATTTGGGTGAAGGAATCAGATGTACTTCGGTTCAGGTCGCTTCGTCTCAAGTCTAGATATTTTTGATTCGGGTTCGTAAAAGAGTGAATGTTAAAGGGATGGCCCTGACTAAGACCTTCCGATGCTTAAGTCGATACAGGTGTAAGGTCACTAATAAATCGAAAAGCAAGGTGACTAACAATAAATAAAATACATGTAGCAAAGAGAACATTGGGATATTTATAGGTTATGACTTCATAGGCCATATGAGGCCATATGTCCAAGCTCCACGTGCCGACCTCGCCTTGGTCCATCTAGCAAGATCCGAAGAAACTAACGGGTTCGGGTCAATAAGCGCTGAACCATGACCTCGGTCGGGTCGCGACCGAACACAGAAAAACCGCGTATCCTAGCCCTTTTTAACTATTTGTCTATGAGCGAGGGCATTTAGGTAATTTTGGTTGGATGTATATCAAATTCTAAACCACTAGGTTATAGAAGAATATTTTATGTATAAACATGACTGGCTGCTCTTGTAGATTCTTATATAAGTATAGTAGAAACTAAATATAGGAAAATCATTGGTGTTTGAATGAGAATCGAATTTTGATAGATGAACTGAATAATTCTAGAGAAAATGGTTTGTTGGCTGTTTGTTTTCTATGTATCACTTGGAATATATATCTGTGCAGTCTCCTGGTCTTGAATTCAGCTAGTGTTTCCTGTTCTTTATTTATGATATAGTAATATGGAAAAGAAATCTCGAAAGTTACTGTTCATTGTTAAATAAATTAAGGATGTCAGCAGGGCCCACATGTTAACAGAAGAAATTCAAGAATTAAAAATCCCAATGTACATGTCTGAAAAAAGCATCGTAGCTGTGCACATTACAATTTCTACAATATTCAAACTGGAATTTTGCGCCAGTCTCCTGTCCATCTCTTTTGAGTTTTGATATTAAGTTCTGCAAATAAGGTTTCATGATTCAAGGTTCAATGCAGTGATGTTGGTAATTTCAATTTTAATTACGTCAATTACTTAATTATTCAATTAGGGCTAAACTATTAATTTGGGTCCAAAATCATATTATTATATGAATTAATGACCCACGAGGTCCAATCAATGCAAAGTACATGAGCCCAAGTCTCGACCATACTCATCGTTGTTCATTTTGCAAAGGTATGGCATTTACTGTATGCACATTTATTTATACATTTGTTCTTCGCACCAGGATTATTCATTGAACTCCTTGTTGACTTAATTAAGCACCGAAGGAGCTTCTCCAGAGTCCAGACCATCCAGGATCCTTAATTCTAACAATTTGTTCGTGTTTTAGGTCGGATCCCACCTCAAGAATTTACTGAAAAGAAAAATGGAGTGAAGAAGAGGGTTGCATTTGGATGAGAGGACCTGAATTTGGCCTTAGAGACGATTTGAGGAAAGAATTTCAAATGACTCCATCTGAGATAAATTTGAAATCCTCCAAAAATGACTCCGAAAATAGCTTTTGAAAGATTTGAAACCGTTATAGAATGACTTCTTCCAAATTACCTCAATGGACTTGTTATTATGAATTTTAAATCCTTAATTCCAAATCCATCAGTAAAAATAGAGCCTTAGATATTTAGTGAAATCGGGGAGAGACGTGAGAAGTCACCATCAATGGCATAGCTAGGAAAACAATGGGTGGGCCGATACACGAAATTGGGGCGGACAAAAAAAACTAAAATCAAAACGATATAAATATTAAAAAAATCTTTAAAAAATTTAAATAGTAAGAAAATTTAAAAGGATGGGGAGGGCGCAGGCAGGGGCGGAACCAGGATTCATTGTAGAGGGGGGCCGACAGTCAAAGTCATACGATTAAATATTTATTATGTGTAATGACAAAATTTAAATAATTATACATGCGTCAAAGAGTATTCTTAATTTACTAAAATTTAGAACGTCTCTCTTGAAGAAAAATCATTGAACAAGTGAAGAGTTCAAAACTTTTTAGCATAAGCAGTATGTACTTACAAGCCAACTAGAAATTAATCCACAAATATATAGTTACAGAATGTACTCTCTTTAATTTAATCGAAAAAATTATTTTATCTCATCAACAAATTATTAAAGAGTAAAAATAGATTAATACTACAAAATAAAACAAACTAAAAAAAAGAATGTAAAATTTCTACTGCTCGATGCACTTTTTTCATGATGCAAACTAAAGAAAATAATACATTGAGACAATAAATAAGAGACTAATAACAATAAAGAAATGAAACACAAAAGAATAGCAAAAGATTAATATCATCTAAAATTATGAGGATAGAAAATTGCCAAAAAATGGTGAAGAGAGAGAGAATAATTAATGTCTTGGCCTAATATAAACATTAGCAGAATGATTTCTTCTTTTCAAGATAGAGGCAGATCTCTCAAATATCAACATTGAGAAATATTATATATAAATCAATGAATTAAAATATGTCATGACAGCTCACCACCATAAGACTTTCACTTCAAAATATGGTATTTCGTTTTGGTTGGGGGGGCCAGGCCTCCCCTCATGCTATATGTGCGTCCGTCCCTGCCCCTGGGCGCAGGTTGCCCCCTAGCTCCACCAGTGGATGCCATGTATAGCTTAATATAATTGAAATACATGGTGAATTATAAAATTCTCTCTAAAATTTAGCCGATTTTATTGATAAAATCATCTTTTAGAATTACAATTAGCTCATTGATATTTGTAACCTGCATGAGAAATGTATCTTAAAATAAAGACAAACCTTAAGGAGATACTTGTACTTTTAAGGTATTTGCGGTTTTAATGATAATTGAATTAACTTTCGAAATATAAAAATTATCTTTAAAATATGTATAAAATGAAAGTTCATTTTATCTTACTTTATAAATAATTTCTTAACCTTGTGTTTATATTTTACAAATTGTTAATTATTTGTAACATAAAAACAGAAACCACTGGGGGTTACATATATATAATGACGTAATACATTTAGATTGTACTTGTGATTTCAAAAATAATTGAATTTGTTTACAATCAAACTAAATTTCAGGAAACCTTAAATAATATCCCTAGTCATTCTATCACTATAAGAAAATTTAGAATTTGGGACGAAACAAAAATATCACTAAAAGTCCCAAAAACGTCACAAAACATAATTTGAGACAAAAACAAAACGTCACAAGCGATGTCGCAATATGACAGTCGCTAAAAGTCATCAGCGATGAAATAAGCAAAATGTCTCTAAAGGTTTGGCTTCTGAGACGAAATGAGAACGTCACTTATTTTCATATGACTGGCACCATTTTACAATTATGAAAAATTATTTGTCTCTAAAGAGCTCATTTAGCGATGTCCTGTTGTTCGTCTCTAAAAGTAAGTTGTATAGTGACATCTTACATCCGCCACAAATAACTTTTTGGGACATTATTTTTCGTCCCTAAAGAATATATTTTTAAAATTTAATAGTTATAGAGACTATTATTTTCGTCTCTAAAAGTGTTATTTAGTGACATTTTCATATTCGTCTATATATTTGGCTTTTTTAGAGACATTTAATTTCGTCTCTAAAAGTGTTATGTAGTGACATTTTTATATTCGTCTATGTATTTGGCTTTTTTAGGGACATTTATTTTCGTCTCTAAAGAACTTTCCTTTTTTTCTTTTCTTTTTTTGTTCCCCACCAACACAAGCCACTAGTCGTACAATAAACTGTAGAAGATATGAACAAAAATTTCTTAAGAATAAGAAATAAACATCAATATAAGTTCATTCATTCAAAATATAATTTCATTCTTGAATATATATTCAAAATGAAATGAAATAACATTGTTGCTACAAGACAAAAAGAGTCTAACAAAGCTCATGCTTGGCAAAAAATATTTGTACTTGTCACCTAAGATTCAACAAAAGAGTCTAATATCTTTTTCTTCAATGACTCGACAACGTCAATAATTTTCCTTGCGGATGGACTTGTTTCCTAGTGGACAATAATCTGTAGATGTTACAAAAAATCAAACAGGTTGTTATAAATTACCTTATAAGGAAGGAAGTTTTACTTTGATAAATTTGGTAATACTATGCAAGACTTGAAAGTGTAATGTTACAAAGTATTACACTAATACCTATCTCATTGTGGAAACACACTTATAAGTTACATTTGGACAAACAAGTGAACAGAGTACAAAGCAAAAAAACACAAGTATGAAAAAAACATAGCCCATCCTAGCTCATTATAGTGTTTGGGTCCAAAATCTATCTGTCGAGCTCAAAGTCGGGTCAACCCCACACATCGAGCCAATGGGCGGACAAATAGTTCTGAACTTTTTCTCGCCTAGAAAAATCTAACCAGATCAGGCCCTAACCTTTGGTTGGGGGCCGTATTTTGTCGACTTTAGTCGCAAACCCGTCCCATTATCATCCCTAATTACATATTAATTTTTCAATTTTGCCTTATTTATATTAGAGGGAATCAGTTCTTTAGAACAAACTCAACACCTAACCAAGAAAAAGTTAAAATTTAACACCTAACCAAAAATCATTTTCAATTCCACATACAAACCCACTTAATTCCTTTTGCAAAAACACTAATTTATAACAAGAACATTCATTGACTTGTTTGAGGCCATTATCATATCCTGAAATAATGAGCAAAGTTGAACAAATGAAGCTTGGGATCGAGTTAGCCCATTTGAGTGGAGAATCATATGGGCCTTGAAATTGAAAGGAATTGAATTTGAGTTCATTAAAGAAGATGTATCTAACAAGAGCTTACATTGTTGCTAGATGAAAAAAACAAATGAACAGTACAAATGAGCAGTACAAAGCCAAAAGAATACTCATGATGCATCGGTTAAAGAATGGAAAATTACAATTGACTTCTCCATAAGACTAACAATCATATTCGTTCCTTGGCAACTTTAGAACAAGTCCAACCTCAGTTCACGCATCAAAGCAAGATGGAAAGCTCTCAAAAGAAGGCATACCTGAAGATCCCTCTGTGTGCAAGAAGTCTCATCTCCACCACTCAGATTTCAAGTCTGCCAAACATTTACAATAGAAAGTAATAACAAAAAATGAATTAAAGAAATTAACAGGACACAATTAAGAGCTTACACACAAAACATAGTCTTAGAGACTCAGCATTGTTTAGAATACATTGGATGGACCACTGTATCAACTTGATAGGAAGGTAAATGCATATATTAAACTTATCAAAAAAATGTAACTCACCTATTAGCAAAAGATATCAACTGCTGATTTTGAAAGACAAAGGTTCAAGCATCCATATCTCCCCTTCAATACAAGAAATTTATATATAAACCATGTTTCTAAAATAATAATTGAAATTAATATAGTGAAAATTTTCGTTAAACTTACTCTTCATCCTCAATCACGGTTTCATCATCATATTTAGAACCAAGAAGCTGATGAAATAATTGCTCATGTTTGGATGAAGTTTTCTCCCTTCTCTGTCCATTCTTAATCTCATTGTCTAATTTTTCCCCCAATTGGTCATTTTCACTTTAGATTGCCTTAGTTGTTCAAGCTCTCCGATTAAGGAACTATTAGCGATCAATGATCGAGCGGGTTTAGGACCATAGCCCAATCCTTTAATATAACAGGATCTAGTGCCCAACACTTTGTCACATACTTCATCAGGAGTTAGTGGATTTCTCTCTTGATTGATTTTGTCAACAATTCTATCACGGATTTCTATAGAATCAAGAAACAAGTCATCAAGTAAATTAGGAATAATGAAATAAGTTATAAACAAGTCATCATTTTCATCTTACATATTTTTCCCCTGACCTCGAGGTGATGTCCATTTTCCACTAGCTTCATTGAAATGTGTGTACTTATAAAAAGTGATTCTATCACACACTTGACCATTTCCAAGTTTTTGATTACATTACCACAGGTTACATATTCAATAATTATGATATGGATAAAAAAAAGTACAGAAGTTAAATGCTTAGAACTCATACTTCGTGCGAACAACAACAAATGACTTTGTTCCTTGGTTGTGAGGGGTCTTCATTTGTTTCCGGCCAGACTTTCTTGCATTTCTCCTACAAAAGTTGCATATTTTATTACTTATGTATGCTACAACTGTGAAATAAAGATAGCTAAGACGGAAAAAAGTCAAGCTAATAACAAAAAGTTCTTACTTGAACATTCGTTGGGACCAATAATCACACAAGTCGGTCCATTGTTGTTCAATCACTTTACCATGCTTATTGAGACGGGCTTGCTCATCCGATGCAAATGTCTTATAGTACTTATGCAACAAGCATCTACGATTTCTAAATCGGTTACTTAGAAGAGCATTTCTGATTTATCACTCTTGGTACATCACCCACGCGCCTGGAATATCCAATCTCATCTAAAATGGTAGCATAAAATCAATATAAAATCATGCCTCCAATGAGATTTTAAGTGGTCTAACTGTAGCAAATTTAAAACTTACATTAATCTAGTCATATGCGACATTTCTGTCTTCTTGTTTGAATTTCGGAAATGATATTGGGCAAAGCATAAACTCTCGAGAAACAATCCCAATTTCATTAGAAAGTTTGGCCGATTGTACTTTGTCTAGAGGCCTACCTTGAATAGGATCAATGAAAACTTCAAGTCTTTTCTTACTTGTATCATTCATTCTTTGGAACTCTTTGCCTCTTGTGGGACCTCTTCTCTTTTCTTTGAAGTATATGCTTCACATAATATATCATAATACATTAAAAGGGCATAATATATAACAAAAATTAAACTAAACAACCATGCTACCCGACTCGCTCTCATTGTTCATTTGCGAAGAATCTTGATTCGAGGATGCATCACTCCATGAGTTGGTGAAAATCCATCAGCCGCTCGATGACGTACGATTTGCACATTATTTAACTATTGAGCTCGTGCGAGATGGTAATCTCTTTCTCAATCCTGGAGCTATTCTTATTAAATCTCCTAAAAGAAAATGTTTGGTTATTCAACTGTTCAAGGAATTGGCCTGGTTGTCACGCCCCAACTCGGAGCCGTGACACAACCAAATGAACTTAGGCGGTTTACTTAAACCGGCCCGAAGTAAACCAATTATTCATTCGCAAAAGTAATTCAATCATAAAAAAAATCCCAAATCATACATAAAGTCAAATAATCTAAACAAATGTCACAATGAAATAAAAAAAAATACATCATTGTTCAAATGGTTCTACGGGTCCTACGCCCGCTATTACAAATTTCACAATTGTTCGTTCATCAAAATAACATAAATAAAATTGATTGACTCAAGGTCCAGAATATAGGATTAGTCGGTAGCATCAAAGTCTTCGCCGCCTTCCTCTTCCTAAGCGGGGTCTCATCCTCAGTTGGGAAAAATAGCGGGAGTGAGACAAAATTCTCGGTGGGTGGGGTAGGTGTGTGTGCAAGTGGGGCTTATATTTTATGCAAAGAAAATCGTTTCATGAGTTTTGATGCAAGAAAGCGTGCGATGGCATTTTCATATACTTAATAGCTTTATTAATATTATTTAGCAATCGATCGTCAATTCAGATCGATTGGTTGCGACGAAAGTGTGACGCAACCTAGTCGATCCGTCAATTCATATCAGTTGGTTGTGCACGAAAGTGTGACGCCAACCCAGATCACCTTGTACGGCAGAGAAGTGTCGATCAAACATCATTTCCCCAAACAGTACACCTTATCCCTCCGCCGATAGAAGGTCAAGCCGCTATCCCGATTGGCACGACGTCTCCACAGTGGAGCCAGCTAAGCTCGGAGAACGTCATATCATGATTATACCCAAAATCCTACGACCCAATCACCCGCCAGGCTCTCCTGTCCGGCTCGAGGTTGGGAGTTGGACGATGGAGGCCGGTATGAGACTATAGCCAAGCTACCCATCTCATACGCGACTTATCCATTCCACAAATCTGTCAATTCGTATCAGATGGTTGCGCACGGAAAGTGTGACGCCAACCCGGTCCGTTAGTCAGTAGGATCGGCGTGTTCATAGACTCGCCGCGTCCGATATTCAATCAGGCAGACATTGACACGACATAGATATCGGAGGGTAATCTAGTCGGTTCTATTCTTGATTCAGTGTATTATGTCGAAGTTATTAATAAGGTTCAGATTATGCGACGAGGTAGTCGCCTTATTATCATGACAATTAGTCGTTATGAAAATCCCCAATAATATTTGGATAATAATTTATAAATAAATAAAAAAATAATAATTAAATAAAATATTTAATGTTATTTAAATAAACTGAATTTTAGAAGATAAAAGAATTCTTATGACCCTGGTAAATTTCTATTTTAAAGTAAAATATTTTAATTAAAGAGAAAAATTTATGTCGGGTTTTAAAAATTCCATAAGTTGTGATTCCGGACTCGGAAAAGGGCAAGGTCAGTCCCTAATTTTTCTAATTATTCTAAGAAATCATATTTTCTGGGTCTCAGGGTCAAATTTTCGAAAATTGCAGGTCAGCCCCAGTTTTTCCCAAATTTATTATTTTGACACGATACTTTTAAAAATTGATATCTCTTAAACCGGAAAAGGTTTTAATGAGATTCCAAGTCTAATAATCTTTTTGAGGTAGTAAGTATGTAGGTTAAAAACAGTTTTCAAAAATTTCCAGGTTTAGTACCGATTTTCTGAAAATTCCATTTTTAACCCCAAAGGCAATTTTTATTGTTAAGGGCTCGTTTCAAGCCCGTTTTTCATGAAATTTGGACCAAAGGTCCAGAATACTAATTAAAGTAATTTCATGAATTTCTCGGAACAGTAACTTTCCAGAATTTTCGAAATTTACAGTTTAGCCCCTTAAAGGTTGGAAAATTTCAATTAAGTGTCTAAAATTCGTATATTCGTATTTGTTTGACCCGGAGGGTCCCAATTATTATTTTTATTTATATAACAGTAATTTTAGTACAAATTTTTGGATTTTTCAGTGGGGTTTCGCAGTTTTTTGATTTTTATCATTTTGGCCCTATATTTTGCTATAATTGCAAAAATGGCCCAAACACGATTTTGTTCACAAGTCCTCAAGTCCAGATTATTGTTATGGTATGTTAAAAGTATTTTTCTCATAATCTAAGTTATTTGAGCTCATATATAATAAAAGGGCCTAAGAACACACAAAAGCTATTTTCTAAAATCACTTTTGGCTTAATTCCCGTACACATGTAAATATTTCGAAATTTACAGAAATATAAGTGACTGAAATTTCCAGAAATATGTATATTATAAAAAAAAACATACATTTATGCCACAAGAAAAAAAAAATATAAGCATACAAAGCTATATTTCTATGTAAAATCACTTTTAACATAAATGTACATACACATATTTTTTTTTTGTGCGAAAATTTCTAGAAATAAAACTAAATTTTTTTTCCAGAAGTATAAGTAATATAAATACATATTATTCATGCTATTTTATGCATAAAAATATATATCATGAATTTGAAAAGTTCACCCACCTCTTCTAGAGCTTTTGGGTAAAGATGGTCTAGGTAGCTTCTAGCCTTCCCAAGCTTCCTCAAGGTCCTCTCAAGGCTCTAAGAACAGCCCCTAAGTGGCGATTTTGGAAGGTCAAAGATGGAGAAAAATGGAGAAAATGAGAAAAAAGGAGAAAAAAAAAAAAAAAAAAATTAATGTGACATATTAAGGGAGTCTTACCTTGTCTTAGTAACTAGTCTTCCAACTTCACTTGAAGCTCCTTTCCTTAGAATTTCCGGCCTCCTTGCTTCTTCTTTGTTAGGATTCGGTCCTTTTGTTTTTGAGAGGGAGAGAGTGGTATGTTTTTCGTTAGATTGTGTAAGAGTTGGATGAAATGGTGTAAAACACAAATTATCCCCTCTTCTATCCTTAAGTGGCCGTTCCCTCCTAGTGTAGGTAGTCAAGATTTTGATTTCTTGGGAGTTGGCTATGGAAAGCATGCTATGGAAAAGTGGAAGGGTCTGGGCTTGGGGTAGCTTGTCTTGGGTTTGGAAACGCTTTATCACGCTAGGAAAATGACAAGAGGAAAGAGGACAAAAATTTACTCCTTTTTTTCTTCTTCAAGTGGACGTCCACTTTGTAAGTCCTCCTCTAATTTTTTTTT